>JARACY010002587.1:0-41267 GCA_029255725.1 Scrobipalpa atriplicella
TATATTTGTGTATATTATAAAATAACTATAAAAATGTTTCCTAGGAATGTGCGTACGACCACGTCACTATCTACGATGGTGCATCAGCTGATGATAAGACCCTGGGCAGATTCTGTGGAAGCAAACAGCCTCATCCAGTAGTAGCCAACCAGAACCAGATGTACGTGTCTTCAAATCTGATGCCTCGGTACAAGGAAAGGATTCTTAGCTACACATTCTACCGGTAAGCAGGTTGACAGAACAATACCTTACTAATCCAGTAACGTTGTCGTGAAAATGTTGAACCAAAAGAACCTGAATTTCCTATACTATGAATTTGTTAGATATAACACCGTAGCTTAATGGACTAATGATGAATGACCAAAATGCACTTTCAGCTTGTGGCGGCTACCTATCAGCAACTGAAGCAGTCAGCATCTCTATTCCCATGCCCGATACGGCGACGATTCTTACGAGTCCAGGGCGAACTGTGACGGAGCATCGGTCGCACCAATGGGCCACTTTGTGCGCCTAAGGTTTTTGACCTTCGAGTTGGAACCAGAGGCCAACTGCGACTATGATTACGTTCAAGTTGTTTGGAGGGCTAGAAGGCAGTGCTGGGGATTACGGGAAATTCTGTGGACTAAGGTCAGTGATCATTTTATTCCTGAAGCAATTTTGTTACCCAACTCTTTTCATCCACTTATATTTATTTATTTATTTTTCGTCAGATGCCGCCTGAAATCGTTTCCACAACGGAAGCTCTCATCGTAAGATTCCGAACAGACGACTCAATAGTGTTCAAAGGGTTCTCAGCATCGTACCAAGCTCTCAAACCAGAACTATGGAGTGAGAAGAAAACTCTGAGACTGGAGAAGACGAAGACGACGAGGAGAAGAGGATGATGAGCGTATGCCTCCGCTGGTTGTGGCAGGAGGGGGCTTCGGGCGCCTTTGGAGAGGTTTGTCCGCCGGCAAACGTGACGGTGGTCATCACCTCGGCATCCAAGACACAGGCGACCGCATGCTAATAACCGGTTTTAAATGAAACGGCGTCCCATATAGGTTTATTTTCTGAGTTGCCATTTTTTTACCAAAAAGTAACTGATATTTAAAATAGTGTAAAAATATACGAAATATACAGAAATATCAAATTTTGCCTTGTATAATTGCTCTGCTATAATTTTCTTTCCTATAATTTTTAACAATGTTAATGTATTTTTTTATGTGGCAAACAAGGTGGCAACTCTGTTCTCGTTTCAATGGGTGTTTTTCATGGTCGTAGTTCTCAAGTTAGAAATAGATGGAATAGTCAGTGATTTTACCTGTTGATACATATTGTTCCCTTCCAAGTCAAGTGGGTAAAGTTCAAAGTAATTCTATGCTGTGGCGGAGCAACGATCTCCCAAAGACAGTTCTTGGATGGAGGGTACAGGTCAGGGAAGATGGTGATGTTATTGTTCCATTGGGAGCGTAAAGTACTCCACCGCAAGCATCTGAAAAAGTTAACAGTAAGCTAGATGAGTTATGAGTCTACGAATCCACTTTTAAAAACAATTTATAGATCAATAATGCGATATAGAATGTAAAAAGAACAGGCACTTACTTTCGCACTTCTTTCCATCGGAGTGCAGTTTCGTAACCGATGTCGCAGGCACACTCATATCCTCCAAGAGTGTTGACGCAGGAGTGACTGCAGCCATGTTCGATGGAGGCACATTCATCGAACTCTTTCATGAAGGTAGCAGAGAACCAGCTTTCTGAACTGTGCTGTCAGATTCGAAGATGACTAGCAGTTGTTCGATGTTGACCTGAAGATATGGAAAATTTCGTAAATGTTACTCAAGGGCTTAAGGGTAATTCATCATCTCAGTGTAGTATTCACTGTGCTATTTTTGAGGACTTACCTGATATCAGGAGAATCTTATGTCCACAGAACATTCCAATAAGAGGACTGTCCATGGAATCACCATCACGTACTTTCACCTTGTCGTAGGAGCATGTGTCATGGTTTTCCACCTCAAATGAGTGGAACCGAGAGCTACTTGATAGTCCTGAAAGTTTAGCTTCATTAGAACCTTATGTCAAGGATTCCAAGACAATTTCTTGGTGCTTTATTTCTTACCTGTGTACTGTAGTCTCCATACGCAAAGCTTATTAGGCTGATAATCATCAGGATAGTTGGGAGATTCCAAGTGACCACTGCTGTCTACTTCTATATCTCCTCCACATACCGCTAAAATACAAAAAAATACATTATGTTTAGACCCTAATCTGGATATAGCATCTCATCTTTTATTTGACGTATTTAAGGTCAAATAATATAAATAAAATTTATTTGAATACCATTTTTAGCGAGGAAGTAAAAAGGAAGTCCTACCTTCGTAAAGAGCTTTGAACCCTTTATGCGGTTTCGGCCTCGGTCCTGGCTGGTACACTACCGTAAGTCTGGACCCAGTGCTTCTCAGTACGGGACCTTTGCCAGACCCACAGATCCTGCCCAGAAACTGGTGCATCAGGCATGTACCCATCGCGGACCTCCACCCACTCGTAGCGACAGTCTTCTGATTTGTGGATGTCAATTTCTGAAACAAGGAAATAAATGCAAGATCAATCACTTTTGCGATGAAATGGTATTTTGTACTGAAAGATTGTGTATGTATTTTTGGAACTCCAATTAATGCTGTGCAAACAAAACCGATGATTGGTTTAAATGTCAAAATAAAATGTTAAATGCCACAGGCAGGTCAAAGGTTATTGAAACAAAACCCCGGGTACACTGAAGGGATCGCTCACTAATGAAACAAACTAATTACAAATTCAGCAACATCACAAATTGTGTTTCTACTTAGTATGGTGGCAAATTGTACTGCACCTATACAACTAATAGCACTAAAGTCCAGCATGACCACTGTCGTAAACCGGCCTGTATTGTATGCCCAGTGAGAATTTACGATCCTAGCCGAAGATGACCATAGGACCATCATAGCTTGACCTCTCCTTTGTCCGTTTTCTAAATTCGGGGTGTAAGGGACAGCGTCCCGCAAACTTACAGGGGTTGCTCAGTCAACGAAACTGAACAACTACCACCAGGTTTTTTTTTTTCAGGAAATGAAAAAAAAAATGCTTTTTCATACAAAATGACCAGCTCGTTCAGACAATTTGTATGGAAAAGCAAATTTTTTTTTTCATTTCCTGAAAAAAAAAACCTGGTTATAGTTGTTCAGTATCGTTGACTGAGCAACCCCTATCAGTTTGCGGGACGCTGTCTCTTACACCCGGTATAGATTCAATTAACCAATTTACGGATAGGTTCAAAACGTAGTCATTTGATAACAATAAGTATACGAATCTTCGATTCGCACATCCCATGCTTTTGGAGATTCCGTGATACCTACGAGTATAAATTTTTTTTGTACGAATTTATTCGCACGTTACGAGCTACGGCGTAGCGAGCGTAGCATTTGCCTACGCACAGAGTGCTACGCACGACGCTACCTTCTTGCGATTTTCTACGGACTTTCAAAATATTTAGGGCTAATTTTTGTGATTTTACCTATTATAGATGGGTTTTATTGAGAGAGGTCAAGTTACTCTGGAAGGTTTGTGAACTACTGACCACTCGGAAAAGGCATTGAAGTGGAACTTATTGCACGTTGCCCTTTAGTACGCGAAGTACGGCTGAGTGCTCACATTATGAAATATTGTTGTATAGATCAGAGGTTAAACGGGTGTCTTTGCCTATGCTATATTTACTTCTGCCTTTACTTTCTTATTTAATGGTGCTCGTGTGATAATTTCTAAGTTGATATTTATGCAGAAATATTCTAGTTGCACAAAAACGCTGCAGATAAATAATCGATTTATTTTTTGTTGAATTAAGTCCATCCACACGTAGCGTACAGGTGGTGCTTTTCTGCCTCAACATGACCTAGATGTGTTTATCATTATGTGTAAAATTCTCTTACTCGTTTTCATCCCAAAAACAATACTTTGTTTGAATGCATGCACTTTGTAAACTCGCCCCGACGTAAAGCAAAACATTCCCGTGCTCTTTGACATCCGTTGCAATCAAGCCGCGAGCACCGTAAACAAGATAGGGTGTTTTCACATTACCCGACACATGCCCGACAGCGACACGAGATCGTCTCATCGAGACTCAACATTCCATTGACGTTTGAAAGAGATTTCATGCGTGGATAGGAAATGACGTAACTACCCACCTTGAGGTGGGGTGTTGTGCCCATAGGACCGAGGTCCGACAGGACAGAGGACGTAAGTATTTGTAATTTCTATATGGGATAATTTAAAATGAAGTGCACATATTTTATAGATTTGTTCTAGTCATGAAACCGATCAATGATTTTTTTCTAGATACATGAATGAAATTACTTGTCCGTCGATACAATGTCAGTCAATATCGTGATGAAATCGTTATCGGCAACTGTAAAGCTCCCATTCGGTATACAGACAGACGCTTTGTACGTATTAATGTTTGTTTCAGTCTCCCACGCTTTTGTTTTCCGGACTGTAATAAAACTTTTATTATTGTCATCACCTGCACACATAAATTGCGAAGTTATTTTTCAATTACAATCGAAATTATAGCAGAACTCGAGTAGCCGCAAAAAATATATTTATTTCTATGTTATGCTTTTATGAATGTTAGTTGAAATCTAGATGACTGCGTTTTTGGTGTAGAAAATTTGGTGTAATAGAAAAAGTGTTCGTGGCTAATCTAATCTAGGAACGAAGATAAAAATAGGTTTTTTATTCAGCCTTTTCCATTGTCAGCCAAACATCGCACTGCGGTGGCAGTTGATAGATAGCTGTCCCAGTGTTCACTTACAGAGAGTAATGAATGCACCATTGCGTACTAGTAAAACATGGGACACTTCGATGAATATCACTGAGACACTACAATTTCAGGACGTTTCATTGTTAGGGCCCACAGTAGTACATACTATTCACAACCTGTGGTTGACACTTAGGTTGACTGTGATGGGTTGACCGCGATCATCGACAACTGCTTTTTTTTTTACATTTTGAGCTCGTGTTTGGCAGTAATAATAATATAATAACCTATTTTTATTTTATTATTATTTCCGTGAAGATAGTATGCAGACTGAAAATACAAGTACGATGTTGGGGAAAGGGCATTTTAACAAACCAAATGATACCTAGTTGTTTAAAAACAAACGTCGTCGTATCTACAAAAAAAAACAATTTATTCGCCTATCTGTAAAGTGACGTAATAGTCTTCAATAATCTTCTGCCCTCAATACTGTCCACCACGGGTCCCTTGTCCAAGGATAATCCTCCTGAGCTCTGTCCATCGTGGCAACTATTTTGACAGCGGGTGCCTTGTTAAGCCGTGTTTTGAGCTAAGACAAATGGTTCTAGAGATATTTTGCTGGCCGTGAATTGTCTGCTAATGTATTCTAAGATGGGCACGCTTAGTTTCAATGTTGACGTCTGTGATGGATTGTATTTTGTATTATTTTACTTGTATATTGTTCTAAGGTTCGTCTATCCGAAGATGTAAAATAAATTTGACATTAATTTAAATAAGATCCAAAACGTTAAAATCATAACATAACTTTGAATCATAATCATAAACGAATCAAAATTTAATCCAACTAAGTATTATTTCCTTGCCTAAAAAGGTTGCGGTAAATACAAACTGGTGTAACGAAGGCAGCAGGAAGATTTATCACCAGCCCGTGACCAACGGACGGCGTACTCTTAAAACCCATTCGATGGATTCATTAATTCCATCCGTCTGACCCGGATTCGAGAACCCGGCTATCAGTAAAAGGTAAATAATAAAAGAAACGCATGAATCCACGTTTTCCATGTTTCCACTATGCAAGCTTATAAATGACGATACATTGCGTAAGTTACTTGAAATGGGGAGAAAAACTGGGAACTAAATGGCGCCACCAGCGAGTGTTCCTTTTTCCTGTGATTGGTCAGTAATCTGTCAATGTCAATGTCAATATCAGTTGTGCGTCTTCTCATTGGTCTCTTTTGGAACACTCGCTGATGGCGCCATCTGCAATTAGCTTTGCGTTTTCCTCCTCATTCGACTGCAGTTTTAGATCTTAAAACGACATATTAAGTAGATAAGTTTGATTTACTAGTTTTAAAGCATATTCACGGATGTTTTAGGAAACGGTAATTTTGGATCGGATGTTTTGGGAATTGGTGTAATAGAAAACGAAAGGGTTCAGATGTTCGCGGACAGAGCGCATGTTTCATACGTTTTGGCCACGCACAAGCCACGCGCGTTGGCAAAACACTGCCTACATCATCGGAACACAGCCTTAAGCAACTTACAGCTGCATACATGTTTTCACTATTCAATTTGTAGGCAAACTACTTGTATGATGGATTAGTGGTTTTCAAATTGCATTGTGTATTTGTGTAGGTATATTGTGAAAAGTGTGGCTACTAAATAAATTTATGTCCTTGCACCCATAACAGAAAATGAGATTAGTAGGTACCTAATTCTGATGAAACAGAAAATAATATTCGTTAATAATGAGAATATTATAATAATTAATGCATTGATTTGATTACCTACCTGCATCCATATTAAACGGGATATTCGCATTTAATATTAGTTCAGATATTGAATTATATTCGTGTACTGTAGCGGGTTTCAATCGTTTCATTAAAATCGTTCGACTGATTGGTTGCCGTTCGACGTGAATTTATTACACGCCCGGGATATGCAGATTGATTTCAATTGAGATGCAGTTTTAAAAATTATTGCTATGAAACAGTAAATTGCCAGAAAAAATATTTCGGCTAAGTTCGTCTCTGTAGAGGGTAAACTCGCACTTGTAAAATGTCTGGCAAAGTCTCTTTTAAATACTGATGTGTAATATTTTGCGTCTTGTACTGTAGTGTAGAAGAGTAGATTTTAGTAACGTTGTAGAAGGCGTAAATAACTTTGGTGCCTTTTGATAACGAGTCGTAGACTCGTAGGCTTTTGCTACGAACGGTGTAGCAATCTTATGCACAGTTATATCTGCTAAAAAAACTTAACCTAAAAATAAGTTTGTTCCCAATTTGTTCTAAACTTCATAATCTATTTCTCAAGTGTCCAGTAGAGTTGAAGTACGCTTTCTGAGAAAGGCAATTACAGGATACTTTACACCGAATATTATTATCTGACCAATTTTATGTTACATTCATTAGCTACACCTACGTCCTACGTAATAAACTCATTTTAAGTGAGCACCTATTCTCAAACATAATGAACTGAAGATATATAAGTAAGAACAAATATATATCGAGATTCTATTTTCAAATACCCTCCAGACAGTAGATAAACGTATTTCAATGCCCATAACATTATCCTTTTTCAACATACGTTAACAATAAAACCTCTTGTTGGATGCTGGTGATCTCAAGTGGGTGCTCTCACGAAATTGGGCGGCCGAAGCCCCTTGGCAAACACTTTGGGAACCACTGACAATGCCGTTTTACTGACACTAGCTGGATGGAGGATTTTACGCACGTTATTACAATATCAGGCTTTTAGAAGTGATAGGCAGGGGCTGTTCAAAGATATACTTTGTGGCTTACATAAGTTTCATTTTAACAAGAATATCTTGTAACAACCATTGCAAATAAATAAACAACATGATCTATTAAAGAAGAATTTCCATTTGGGCGGACGGTTGTCTTTTTTTTTAAATATTTGTAATATTATATAATGAAAAAAGCGAACGAAAATGCCGAAATATTTTGTAGAAATAATAAACCTGGGGGCAAGGCAGTGCCACCGACGAGTCGAGAGCGAAGCAAGCATGGCTATCACTTGAACGTAGTAAGTCATCATCATCAGCCTGTATCAGTCCAATGCTGGACATAGGCCTATCGCTCGGTCTTCAGCCGTTCTCATCCAATTTCTGCCCGCTTTCTTCATCGCCCCAACCTAATCTCAGGACGCCCTACACTGCGTTTTCCAATTCACGGTATCCACTCTAGAACTCGTCTGTCTGCCCCTATGGCCATCAGTTCCACGACAGATCAAATGTGACCAGCCCACTGCCACTTCGGCCTACTAACTCTCTGAGCTATGTCGGTAAGTATAATTATCATATTACTCCATGCTATCACTTACCAGTAATATTGAGCACGACTCTCTCTCCGTGTGTGGCTACAATACGCCATTCGCATTTCTCGGGGCTCACGGGGGGCGTTTCTGACCCCCATCCGGGAGAATTGAACCAGCCAGAGTTGCCCAGAAGAGTTTTTCCGCATTCTGAAAAATATTATCATTATTAGATGACTCGGGAATCACTTTGCAACTTCTGTTTTTACACGGTTCAATATACAGCTGATAGTTGCAGTTGATAGATAGTTAAGTGCACTGTAAAGCCTGGTATCCATATGCACGCAATTTTGACGTCACACTGGCGTGTAAGTGTCATCCATCACCTTATAACTAGCACTTGCAGCTTACATGCATGTTGAGGTTTCCATTGCACAAGTTACATGTAACTTACAACTGGCGTGCAAGCTACTTACATTATAGAAACTCGGCTTAAGTAAATGCAAAATTGTACATGCACCAGCAATACTGCACAAAAGGGCATGTCTTCCGTCAATAAATACTTTTTCACACACATTTTATTGTGCTGTGTTGCTATGAAATGAACTTTGATCACTATAACATTGATCTGCAGTAAAACTTGTAATTGCTGAATGAGGAACAATTTCTGTCGCTTAAATAAAATTACTGTTCTGTTCACAAATAGCTCTATTAAAACCTCAAATGCAGAGCAAGCGACCTTCATAAACGAAGACACTTTGGACGTGAGCCAAATGAATGAAAAACTGATTTATTGTGATAACTGTGGGGTTGAAGTGGGGAGGAATAAATGCTTTGATTTATTCGTAGTATGAGATTCTCCATGACCGTTACATGATTTGATGAATATGCACCATGCAGTGAGTGAGCCCTATAATCAATCATGATCATCATTAGTATTATCCAAAGGTCAGTGCGGATACGTCAAGCTGCGCCACATGCAAAACTCAGTAATAATTTTCAATTAACGAACACCTCTTCTACACGGAATGTTATAATGAACTGATAGCTATTGCATAAAAGGTTCCTGTAAATGTAAACTAATAGCGCTGTATATGTACTCGCTACATAATAAAAGAGCCTGATTGTTTCCAAAAGGTGAGTATGATTATGAATGATTTGTAGTTTTTTTGGTCTTCCTTCAATTTTCATGTTTAAGGTTCATGTCTACTGGTTCATACCATAAGCCCAGTTCAGTAGGGGGGTTTTTTATTCTGATTATCTTTGGTAGAAACGATAAAAAACACTTACTGGCACACTTATAAAGGAGGTTGGTCTGCGCGATATCACTGGCACTCAGTCTGATCCTCTGCCCGATTTCCGGCCTCTTCTTACCGTGGACCTCCAGGGGTAAGATGGTGTCCAGATAGGTTCCTTTGCTGAAGGTATTCCTAGCGTAGTGCATGATTGAGTCATAGTCGTAGGTCTGGCCGAGGGAGTTCACTTCTTCTTCTGTTAGCTTGTTGAAGTTGTATTCTTGACCTGGAAAAGAGGTTAATTCTATTATAAAATGTTAATACATCTCTCAATTGATGTCTTTCCAACCATGTTATTGGTTACTCTACAATTTCATAATGCTCCTATAGAATAGGTGTTATAATCGTAAGATATGTTTATTTTAGTTTTTTTCGTAGCAATCACAACTTTAGTAAAATTTATATGACAATAATACATTTTACTAAAGTAAATAAATGTCTCGACTCTTGATTTTATTATAAGTTTAGCTGTTAACGTTCTAATATTTTAGACTGTAAAAGGATCATTAAAACGGGTCTAGATTAGGCTTAGTAAAATGTTTTCTCTTAACTTCGTTATAGTCTTAAATAAAATACGCCTTTATTTTCCACATAATACGAAATACTGTAACGAAGCCCTTCTGTAATTAAATTTGTGAATCCTAAACGCTTCACTGTACAATCTCAAAATTTCATTTACCGTCGTTTTGGAGTTCAAAAAGACTCATCATTTTGCTTTCGCAATAGAAACAGAACTTCAAAGTCGATACCAAGAATTGATTTGCTTAGACTAATTCTGAACAAAATTGCTTAATTGGGTACAGATTGGCCGAAACAAGTCTCTTGCTTACAATTTACAAGTTTGTTAATTATCAGAATTATAATTTATTTTGTTTAATTTTGTACACCAACTGTCGATACCAACCAAAATTAAAGGAGAGCCTTATGAAATATTTGGTTTTAAACCTCAGTTTTTTTTATTTGGTGGTGTTTTTGAAATCTAGTAGCCAGAAGATCAATTTCAAGTTCACCTTCTGTAGTATTCTCTTTAGGTAGCAGTCTTTGTGTTTCTTGATTTCGTTCCGTCCGTCCTCTGTCCGTATTCATGATGGTCCGGAAACTTATTATCGAACCAAGAAGCCCGAATTATTTGCTCTAACAAGCAAGGGCCCACTTGACCGCACATTTCACGTCCGATGTAATATTTTACGAGTCATTTCCTTCATGATAATACACAGGTACAATAGGTGGTTTCAATACATAGCTTAATTATTTTCCTATGTTAAAAATCGCTTTTGTGTGTTTTGTCTCCCAGTATTTCAGAAAATTCTAGTGTGCTTCTAGTTCAGCTTGAGGCCGTGACATACCCTATCCGGTGTATCTGCCTCTTTTAATATTTTTTTTTCGAAGAGAAAGTTTGCCTCATTGTTTTTTTAAGAAAGAATTTTCGTATATAGATAAACTGTAGAATAGAGTGTTTCGAAAACTTAATGGTGCCCCAAAAAACAGAACAAAGTTACGTAGTATGTTATATTATACTTAATAATGCATCATTACAATCTGAAAATCACCTAATACGTAAACGACGCCGCTTAGTAAATTAATATAATGAAATTCGGCATAATACAAATAAATCACTCCAGAGCGGAAATTTAAGTAAACAGGAAATGTATAAACATTATTTACTCAATTATAATAATCCTTCTCTACCTACTCAGAAATGTTTACCTAAACACAGTAAAATAATACTTATTACGAGCTTGTATAATTTTCTCTTAGGAAAGGGATACTATACGTATTACATTTAAACCGGTATAAGATATGAGAAGCAGCTCTCCACGGATTTATCTTATATAAGTTCATTGAATAATATTTATCTGGAGCATTTAGCTACAGATGTGATGACCTGTGCAGAATTATCTTGCATTTGCAAGCTGCAGAACATTGGACATTAAATTGTTCTAGTCCATTTAACTTCTGGAGCGCACGGTTATAAAGGATACACCTACAGATATAATAATGTTCCTATAGAATATTTCAACACCTGTTTTAGTTATAAAAAAGAATAAGCAGGTTTTATGGTTAGTGTAAGCCACATAAATATAGGAAAATCCAATAAAAAACTCCAGAGATATAACACAACACAAAAATACCACCAACAACAATGTCATAGAACTTGGATGTCGAAATATTTTATCAATGACTTTTTGGAAAATATGCCATTCACGTAAAAAAAAAACACTTAATTTGTTCTGTTTTCAGTAAAAGCATAGGCAATTAAAACGATGACCTGTTCTGTCTGCCTGACCTATATTGGTATATTCCTAGGAGAGCTAGATTACCTCAGGCAACGTCGTCGTATGGAACGTAACCATATAAGGCCTCCACTCCACCCATAGCCTGTGCGATACGTTTTGTCATGTGCTGGATTATATCACGTTCATGATAGTAAAATTTGTGTCAAATGCATAATTTGAATAGGTATGTACATCTCAAGCAATCCAACTTTCCCACCTCAGTTGTTTGTAGGTATATTGTTTTGCCTGTTGTCAAAATTACCAAGCTAGATTTGACAAGGTATATATTCTAGCAGTTTTTGGCGGGTAGGACTATTATAATTCCTATGTTTTTATTCTATCTTGTGAGTAATAGAGTCGTCAACACGATAATGCAGTGCTATTCACAGAAAAGATACAGATATCTTCTCTGTGCTGTTATAATTATTGTTGTTGACTCGTTAAATGTAATTTATAAATCAAGCAACCAACTACTCTGTTACCTATATTTCTCCAACAAGGATAGCTGGTTGTGGGCAAAGGCCTTTACCGTGCAAAGGTCAGGCTGGCCTATTTGATAACGCGATTGTCCGGCATGCCAAATTGAGTAAATTGCCATCTTACTCGTTACGACATCGCCGACGATACTAATTTACCGTAGCTAGAGTAAAATTTCAGTAAAGAATTATTTACTAGAAATATCATATCCTTTTAGTAATTTTTTTTAGGATTTTTTTTTATTCAGTGCTAGCTAAGGCTTTAACAGCTAGGCTACACAGATTACGATAAAAAGAATGTTGTCGGCTACCGAGATTCAAAACAACCTTAATTTAATCATAAGCAGATCTTATTTCATTTCCTCCATTATATTCTTTGGTTCACAGATAAATAATTATACGAAAATATTTTTCTAACACAATCATAAACAGTTTAGGTAATCGTATCAATGTTCTGTTCAAAGATTTTTCCGAAATATACAGTCAAAGACAATGCAACTTCGTTGTTATATTTGAGGATATCTTGCTTAACTCGTTGGATGCGGAATCAACTGGGCCAAGTCAACCTATTTAGGTAGGAAGTTATCATGTTAAAACACTAGTTAGAATGAAATCACAGGCCATTAGGTATATTGTGAGATTAGTGCAGTGTATTTTACATTATATAGCAGCGTATATTTCTTCAATGACATGATATTATGATATTATCATTATTATGACAAACACTTGGATAAAATGTATAAAGTTCTTTATTTTTTGCAATAATGTACCTACGAGAAATCTGGAATCTGCATGAATGGTTCTACAGTAATTGTATCAAAATTGTCACATACCGCTTAAGTACTTTTACAGAAATAATAAAAAAATATTTTTGAATTTTTTTAAAGGAATTGTATTTTTTAGCTTGGTATAATTATGTTGAAGCAGCATATAAATATAATAAAATTATAAAAACAAAATCTACTCTCAAGAGACTTGATTAAGATCGAGAATAATTATTACTTTCAGTATTCCAAGTCCAAGCGTCGAACACATACCTTACCTACCTAGGTAAATAATACACGGTCTGGTTCCATTTATCTTTACCAAGTGTATATACTTAAACAAACAACTGCATCTGTCGGTTTGTACCAGAAACTACACACAATACACCGGAGTCGACGTTCTAAAAAGAAACAGTTGAAATCGAGTGGCTGACAAAAGATATGGGGCGACAGGAAGCAACGTGCTTCCTTCCTTCCTACAGGAGACGTCGCAGGAATATGGGGCGACGCGGAACCATGGAAGTAATGAGTAACTATCGTTGCGGAACTGACTATTTTACACTGTATGTGTCTGCGTACTCCTGATGGTACCTTAATTTAAATCTGTTCGACCGTGTTTTTCTGACTATGTTTCGTTGCCTATCAAGGCGACATAGAGTTTACACATAAGACACACTACACAGCTTATTTCACAGAAACTGCTTCCTCGTGAAAATCCAACGCGAGCCGCTCTTAGTAGACACTACTTTGCAGCTGCTTTGTTAAGTTCTCACCTCCTGCGCTTACAAAGTGTATAGGTATTGATAACAATATACCTAATACTTTGCTACATCGCAAAAATTCAGGAAAATTATTGAAATAGAATTAAGAAAAATTCTTGATTTCTAACAGACGTTCGGCTAATAGTCTTGAAATATGTAGTAAAGAATTACGTCATTTTCTATCTATGCGAATGAAACCCAATCATGTTAATCGAATTGCTTTTAGAAACATAACTTAACGGTGTGACAGTATCCCTACATATTCACACATGAGATTCGTCACGATCCGGGTCAAGTACGCGTTTCGTGTTCACCGTGGTGCGTGGTGCGTGCCTCTCCAATGCCACCGGCTGAATAGGGAGCTTAGTGCTTACATCACCGGCTTATGTAGGCAAGTGGGGCTACTTTTCTATGACGTTGACTGTTGTACTAGGCACATATCAGACGTTTTCGTCTGTTAGCTTTAATTTTTGTAAGCCTGAACATGACAGTGAGTACCAAATGCATTTCTTTTATAGTCTTTTTACGCAACAAGCGTGCAGAAAGTAAATGCAGTGTGAGACGCCCTCCTCCCAAGTAGAGCTGTGATAAATACGAGATACGATTGGGGGCAAGCAGGAACTGGATGCGAAGAGCCGGAGACCAGACTCAATGACGAGTTTTTGAGAGGCTTTATTCTAACAGTGGACTAAAACTAGCCGAAGGATTATTTACAAGGAAGGAGCACAGTCAACAATACAATTATCTTGAAGCCTTGTTTATCTAAACAGTTGTTTGCTACCGAAAGTGCAGTTGCGTGCCAATTCAGAAGCTGAGCGATGGACTAACAGCGTCGGGGTAATGTCGAGCGGCACGCGAAGGGCACACGGCGATTTTAATAAACGCTCACTTAGCTAATTTAGCGATGTTTTGGCTTATTTGTGTAGAATCTACTTTAAGACAACATCCAAGCTTAAAGTATACAAAATTGACCAATACAATCAAAATACAATAACAATAGCCCTCCTTATGACACTTTAGCCATGGAATTTTATCTTTGAACCAAGAGATAAAGGTGCTCAAAAAATTTCTACCGAGTTCTTTAACTCCCTCTAAAAAAATTAACTCTTATCTAATATGTATGAGCACATTCAAAGTTCTTACAAACAACTCCTCTTTCTTTTATCTCCATGTTTTGGTCGTTTATGTTGTTCAAATGATTTTATCTTGAATAAATGTTGATACTTTGTTCTCACTTTCTCGCATTTAAGTTTTCTACTTACTTTTTTCTACGCCCTAAGGGAAATCATACGGAAACGTTATTTGTCTAGATAAAACCAGATAAAACTTCCAAACTTCAACTTACTTGCATGCAAATATGAATATCAATAAAATATAAATATCACCTAATACCTAAGTATGCTTTACACCTTATATTTTATAAGGCCGGGCGAATAAAAATATAAAATCACACAAACGACTTCCAAGAATTTTTAAAACTATGTTCAATTAAGTACTTACGTCTCTAATGAATCGCTTTTTAAATATTTATAAAAACCAAGTAAATTGACTCTTCATTGAATTAATATAAATTGTGGGTTAATTACTTCGGTCATTCTAAATAAGTAAAGGCTTTTCAGAAATTATTTTATACCATTGCAATGTTTTTTGTGGCACTTACTGGTTTATGAAACTTTTTGGTGACTTGAATGGATAATAAAATAAGCTGGCTGAAAGCACTGATCAAACTATATTGTAAAGTAAACTCCATAAAATCTTTTTAAAAAGGAAAGTTATTTTTTTCGTAAATTATTATAAGGTTTCGGACATATTTTTCTTCAAATAAAGGCCAGCGTTTTTTTATTTTAATTAGACCTATTTTCGTATTACCTACTTTAATATTTTGTATCACACTTACCCGGCATAATGTTGTCCCGAATGATTTGCACGTGGTGATCCCTGTCGGGTCTGGTGTGCTCGTGCCAGAAACCGACGACGTGGCCGAGCTCGTGGACGACGATACCGAACTTGTCACAGTTTTTACCGATGGAGATAGCTTGCGCGCCACCGCCTCGTTTTCCGACGAACGAACAGCATCTGAAGAGAATAGGCATGATGAAGAGAAAAAAGTTGTATCGATGCGAACAAAACCACTAAATCTTGACTAAAATGGTCACCTGTCATTGTCTAATCCTGAGAAATGAGAAAGGGACGGCAACAATTTTGGTTAAGATTTAGTTAAGTCATGCTCTCCACGAATCGATAACAGTATAACAAATACAATTAAAGGCAATCTTTGAAATATCATCCACTTAAAGAAAACTGATTTTAAAGCTGAATTGGAAATAATCAGGAAATTTTCAGCAAAGGTGCTCCCACAGAATAACACTTACCCACAAGGCCTTTCAGTGAACACAATGTAATCTTTGTGCAGTTCAGCGTCCTTCTCAACAAACTTGACACAGGTGAAGTTCTCCCAATGCCTCATGGCTTGCTTGAAGAGGGACTTGTGCGCACCGCTAAAGTTTCCATCGATCTCGTATGGGATGACACCATTCTCCCAGATACGTTCTTTCCGATTCGTCGCAGCACGGATTGAGCGATGTCTTGCTCTCTGGCGAAAAGTAAAACAGTATAAGTTTCGATTATGTAGGTGCTTGGTTTTACTTTTATATTAGCATCATCAATATCAGCTGGAACAGCCTACTGCTGTACATGGGCTTCTCCCAAATTAGGGGAAATTTTTATACTGCTTGGAAGGCGTTATTTTTTTACAGAGAACTGCTGTTTATGAAAACCCTAAATAAGCCTCATCTGGTAGCAAGCTTGTCTATTTTTGACCAATATAAAATTCTCTATCACGACTATAGCCAAACTAAACTATGCCAGTGTAGTTTCAAAGAGAATGGTTTAAGACCCAATAAAATCAGTGGAGCATGAAAAAGCATTGTAAAGATAGTTCAATGGGAACCAGACAAGGTTATTAGACATGCACAGAGAGGCAATGAAAAGGCGATAGCGCAGCGGCGTGGTGGAAACTAAATTTGTGGGATTTAGATATGCTTACATTATGGGCTTTGTGTGGAGTCTATAATTTATTGTAATTTGCTTGTATTATTTATTATATTGGATTTAAAAACTTTTAAATACTATAATGCGGATTGACAAGCGCAGTGCAAGATTGTATGCTATAACATAACACAGTCCCAAGTAAAATCTATAGAAACATAGGGTGATAATAATTCTGGTCCGGCACCACACGAGAGTATAATTAGGTACAATGTGAACCTTAATCAACTTTCCAATTAAGTAAGTAGGTACTACATAAATAATTTTATGCTCATAATTACCTCTGTATGATTATAAAAATTGCTCTCTGCAGCTTCTAAATCTTCTTCGGTATCACGAAAAAACCAGTTGCTAAATTGCTGAGTCTGTTCTATTTTTGTTGAGTTTTCTTTTTTCTCCTTTTTTGGCGGTTTTACTTCAAATTTCTCTTCAAACTCATGTTCAGGGATTTCAAATTTGCGTTCTGTAGTTCTATGTTCTTTGCTATTAAATTTCTTTTGATGACGAAAAAATTTTTTCCTCTCTTGTGATTCGCTGTGATTTTCGTCGGAGTTTTTGAGGTTATTTTGCCCTATTCTCTCGCTCGAGTGGATGTTCCGTAGTCTGGAATCAAATTGTATTATGTTCAGTAATTGATCCTCTTACTTGAGAAAAAAGTAATATAAAAAGCAGTTAAAAATTATGGTAAGTACATTTAGAGGATCACAGAATTGCTTTTTTTTTTCTTTAAAGTAATTTAATGTTATAATGACACCTTTTTTGTGTTAATCAGAATGCATGCAAAGGAGTAAGTATTTGAAAGATATGAAAAGTAGGTAGTAGTAATGTCTCTTAACATATTATCAAGAAGTAAGAAGGCACATATAAAGTACTTTAATAGTAATTTAAATCTATAAAAAACATTACACATTTTTACATCAAATTACAGTAAATAATTAAGATAGTTGCATAATATAAAATCATAAAATCTTCCTGATTTAATCATTACGGGTAGGTCTACAAAATCGAGTCATCTTCAAAAATAACATTGATTTAACTAACTCAAAATTCTCAAATTGATAACTCAAAGCGAGTTCATTTTACTCTATTAATATCAGCGAGTCCCAGTACAAGAAGTTCATCTTATTTCCTTCTGTTCCTGACTGGGGCCAATGAATGGCCGTATTAAAGGCTATGTAGATGCATCTCGACTTTTGTAGTTAATCTCTACCCCTACCACGAGTAAAGCTGGCAAGGCATTATGCTTGTCTCGCACCTTCTGGTAGAAAATTTTAAAGCTCATAGCAAAATTAAGTGATGAGGGCAATAGAATGCACACAAGTAATAGCGAAATTAGGGATACACAAACTTGCTTGAGAATGTATTTAAAATTATGGACAGATCACGTAAAAACCGATTATATAATGAAAAATTAAAGCACATAGCATATTAGAAGAATCGCGTTGGCGCCGGCGCCGTCACTTTTGTCAGATTTTCTTTGGAAATTTACGTCACCTGCGCTACATTGAAGTTTTCTACAGAAAGTATGTTCGCTGTCGTCACCTCGACCCCGCATGAGCGTAACACATCATTCTTGACTTACTTTTTTGGAACGGCTGCGAAAAATGCGAAAAGCCGATGGTAAAAAGCCGGCTTCAGCTCTGTGCAATTAAGAAGGAACGAGCCTTATTCACAGACCGCTATTGGAATCGGGACCTTTTGCGGAGAAACTCAAAGAAAACTACAGAATGGAGTTTAGGCTATAGGCAGCCGTTTGGTGTTTTGACTTCAGTTCAAAGTTTTGTTAGGCGACATTAATTTAATGGTTTCGATTTTATTTGATCGAAAATATGACGCAGTACAAAATAAATTTTCATTAATTTTTAAGTGGGGGCATAGGTGGGGGCGAGATGGTTCTTATGAAACTTTTAAAACGCTTTTCGAAGAATATGAGGCAAAATATAAAATAAAAATGAATTTTTATTGAATGACAATTCAATTACCTACTTGAGCGTCAATTTTATATGAGAGAGGTTTTTTTTTATATTTCAATTCACTTTTGATAAGTATTTCATACTTCATCCATCTCGCAATACGAATTTTATTTATGTCAAGAACATCTGACATAATTAAAATCCCAATTCTCCCTTTCATAACAGACTTGTCGCAATTTGTATAAAATTCCGTGAACCAGGGACGGCGGCTAGACCCAACTACGTTTCCGCAAGATTCAATTTCCTGGCTTAAAAATTGTATCTATTTAAAGTGCAATTTTAAAATGTTAATTCCCAAGCCACTCCCCACGGATTTCACTGGCCAGTTACCGTTTAAAAAAGTGGTATTCACTTTGAAACTTTATTTCGTTTAAACTTTATTCCAACTCAGATTGCTTATTTTGTTTGTTCACACTTAATGAGCAATTTACTGTCTTCCTACACAGTTAAAAAAATATATTTATGTAGACTTAGTAAATCTTACCGTCTTCCATGCCTCCTTCTCCGTCTTCGTCTTTTGCTAGTCGTCTCTTCTATCAAACTTTGCAAGCTCTCTGTAGGTTTAAGTAAATCGTCTTCAATTTTACTTTGTACTTCTTTCAGTCTTTTATTGGCTAAGCTTCTATCAGCATCGTCTTCCTCCTGCTCATTTGAAGGTAGAACTCCATTTGTTGGAGCAGGAGCTACTGTAACATTTTCTGGCATTTCTTTAAATTTGAGATTATTGTTGTCGCCTGTTATTTCCCTGCTGTTGCTCTGAATTTTGTTTGTTACTTCATCCATTTTATTGGAAAGATTTGTTATTTGCATTCGAGGATATAACTCATCTAAATTAAGAATGTTATCAGTAGATACATTAACGACTAGAACTCCGTCTTGTTCTAAACTCTCAGTTTCAGTCAGATTGTCTGAGACTGTTGTTTGATTAGTATGCTCTAGCTTAGTTTGGTTACTTATATTAGTAGTATTTTCTATTGACTCCCCAGGTGGAATCTTTCCATTCTTCATTAGCAAAGACTTGTCTAATCCTGAGGGCAAAGCCTGAAACAAATGAGTAAAGTTTTAAAATTTATCTTATCTAGGATCTAGTAGTATATTTTATTGATCAAGTTGGCCACGTATACTCCTAACCAAAAACAGAATGGTTAGTATTTAGTATAGATGCCGATGTTATTTTCAAAGAGCTTTCCAAAAGAGTTATGAATATATATGAGATAACAATTTACCTTTGTCATCAAAGACGCATCGTTATATTTCTTTGGTTTCTCTTGTGGCACTGGCTGCTTCGTCCTCTTCCTCAGAATATCAGGTAGACCTTCCTCTTCTACTTGGAGACCTTCAAGCAGGACCTCCTTTTTCAGTCTTTCTACTTCTTCTTGTAATGATTTATTGATCTTAGATGTTGTTGGAGCATTTGTTGCTGGTTTGTATTTATAGTCGGCATCTGGTATCGCGATGTCACCTTGGAAGTTCTCTGTAACAATAAATATACAATTTGTTAAAATCACCTTAAAAATATACTAAGAGCAAACAACACAAACAGTTAATTCGTGCCGTTCTTTTAAATCTTATATTTTTTTAGACAAAACGAGATATAAATAAAAAAAGGTTTACGTACTACTTTAATACCGTACCTAAAGTACAAATTTTATGATTTAATAATGTTATAACGTTGGCACAAGTGGTGTGGTAATTTGCTTTTTGCGTTAGAAGTATGTAAAATGGCGTATAAAAATATTTGTTAACATTAAAGATGTACCTAAGTAGGTACTTTTTAATAAATTCTACTAAATATCTACGAAATTGGCAGTAAGAGCTTGGAGTTTCTTGTTATTCAAAAACGTTTGGTTTTGATACCTAATAATATAATAAACAAAGAACTCATTTTAGGATTTCTAAAGGGATGAAATTAAAATCATAATATTTCATTTTTACAGATTATGATGAGATTTCCTCAACGACGTAAATATGAAATTCTGAAACCGAAAAACACTTTGGAACGTGGTGTGATACGAACTACGACCTCCTGCACAGGAGGCAGCGGCTCTATCCACTACACCATCATTTTTATCCAGCCTGTATAATCTTCAGAAACACTAACTAGTTTAGTATAATTTGCTGCGTGCTGTGCTCGACCGCGCTGCAGCCTGCAACTAACGACTCATTGCCGCCTCTTTTCCTTCGTCAGAGCATGCTGTTTATGCTCTACCTAACCCGGAAGGGATAAAGGCTTGACTACATCATTTAGTACTTTCGAAGGAAGATATTAATGATTGTGTATACCCACCCTGTATAATAATCCTTAGCAACTAAACTAGTTTAGTATAATTTGCTGCGTGCTGTGTTTAATCCGATCGCGCTGCAGCCTGCAACTAACGACCTAACCTAATTGCCGCCTCCACTCATTCGCCCCAGTTTTATTCGATATTCGCTCTCATAGTAATATAATACTAAATAGCTATACATATTTACCTATTTGTAAATAGTAATTTCGTATTTATAAGTATGATGTTATGTCCCTCGGGGGTGTATGCACGCGTGCACTTCCTTATGTTATGTGTCAGATGTGTTGTACAAATAGATGACTTAAAAATTGAGAACGTTCGTTCTTATTAAGTTATTTTGTACAAAGTCAAACTGGCGTATGTCAAATTTCTATATTATCATAATTTTATTTTTCAGTATCATGCATAAGAGCTTTTCCGTTCCACGTTTTCCCGATTAGTAATTCTCATTGGTACTCTTTGCCAGAAATCAGTGGCAACTGCTCCGAGGACAACCTGCAGGAACAACCATAAAAATTAGCATGAAAGAGGACAAACCGCTGCAAAATCGCTGCGCAATGGGAAGCGCTAAAATTATTCCAGTTCTAATTTCAAATTCAAATTGCAGTCGCGCCTATTGCACACTATTGACAGCGTGGCCAGTGCGCTCGTAAAATTTAACGGTCGTTCGCAGCTGTTGCCTAACGCTGGCTGTCCATGCTGCCAATTAATTAATCGTCTATGTATGCTTACAAGCGGAGCAATGGACAGGTTGTTTTACGATGTTTTGGGAACATGAATATTCAGCAGCGCCTTGTTTGAGGATTGAATTTGATTACGCGTTACAAGCTCAAGATTCACGAGGGTGGTGTAGGACAAATGCCTAGGCCTACATAAATGGATTTCAATTTGGAGTTTGTTAAAACTTTATTAGATAGGATAAATTTATATTTAACAAAAAATAAAACGCCTCCAAACTTAAGTACGCCGAAGTTGCACTAAAAAGAAAAAAAAAAAAAAAATTTTGTATTTTGACTACTACAACTCCATAAAACTAAATCAATTTACTAGGACAATTTATTCATTGCAATAATAGATTAGATAATTATTCTCATTTTTGGAGTCTATACTAATACTATAATATTATACCCACTCCCTGCACAGGAAAGTGACCTTTGACCATCAGACCCAGCTGTAGTTAGAATCAGTATTGTCTACAGAGTTGGATAAGAGCGGGAGAGGTTAGTAAATATTGTCCCTGGCACAACTGACAATCATTGCTGTAGCGACCGCAATCGAAAACGTGATCATGATTGTATAATGTATACCAATGTCATAGCATCTACCTTGTCTAAACTAGATTGATTGCTTGTTGCAGTAAATTTACTAACCCAAACCTACACAAACTTTTAGGCCCGTATAAATAACTGCACTTGTTTAAGTTTGTATCAGACATGTCATTTATTTTAGTACAAACTCCCCCCCAGAGGAAAAGCAGCTGGCACATTTTATATTTTACTTGCCCAGTGCAGTTTCTTTGTGACACGGACACGATAGATCCGTAACCGTAAGTTCACGGAATCCACACCCGCTGGGTAAATGCTCTGAAGTTTGTTTACAAGTATGAATCTATGACGTTATTTTTTACAGCCTTAAATGTTTCATTTTGAAAATTTGTACCAACAGACAAATTAGATTTCTCAGTCCTGTTGGCATCATATATCGTTCTTAATTATAGTTTGCATATGTCCGTAATCTGCACGAGGTATGATAAGTGAACAGCTGCGTCTATTAATGCCCCATTAGCTAATGATCCAATTACCAACTGTGTTGTGCCAGCCACTGCATCTATCTAATATACGTTCTATATTATAATGAGAGAGAGATAGCCTGATAGCGAAACTAGTGAAATTAATTTAGTCTACATAGTTATAGTAAAATTTAATAATAGTATCTCCGTGAAAAATTTAAAATTGAATAATAAGAAATTCTTTAAAAATTGCTTAACTTTAATATTATGGAAACAGGATAGATTACCTATAGAGGGAGTCAAGGAGGGTTTTAGAGTATTTCAATTTAGGCGAGGGGTTGGCAGTAACTATTTATAGCGATACTCAGTACAGGCATTTCTTTTCTGAAATTACGAACGCACCTTTTACTAGCCTGTCTATCTCGAAAGGAGTAAGGCATGGCTATAATAATACATTTGATTTGAATATGCCTTATTAGATGCACGATGATGCAGGATGCACCGTGCATTCACAGGGCTTATCTCTACGGGTTGTATAATTTCATCAGTGTCTTTCTCTTTTGTCGTGTAGATTTCGAGTCGATCAACACGATGAATCCTGGTGTCAGAGTTTAAACCGCGTAATACCACAGCTAATAGGCCTCTGACATGGTTTGTGTAACGACCACTATCGAAGACAGCGACCGGGCCAGACCAGACCTGCCCAGTTAATCAGAGAGCACCGCACTGCATGCAGGCAGGCCTCGCGTTCTACTCTTCTGCTCGTTTTGAATTTCAAACGGCTAGGGAAATCGAAACCGTATTACACACGTATCGCAAACATTACCTATACTATAAATATTCCCTATTACCTAACCTTAAAGGAGTAGAGGCCTGACTATATTCTAGCTGTTGGGCGCATCTCTCCGGGTTGTATAATTTAATCAGTGAGCACCGCACTGCATGCAGGCCTCGCGTTTGACTCTCCTGCTCTTTTTGCATTTCGAACGGAAATCGGAGCCATGTTACAGCATCCTAATATGAAGCCTATTTACTATTATAATACATACCAGTCTGTAGAAACTCCATAGTAAAAAGTTTTGTGATGTTTTGTATGAAAACGCTTCCTCATTGTTAGAGAATAGGAACCAAAGTCTTGAAAAAATTTAATCCCGATTTTAGTATGGAAGTGCCGACTCTTAAACGTAGTGATTTTATATCCTCTTTGATACATACATTCAACTGCAATAATCCTTTGCTGGACATAACATAATGTTTCATATTATTAATAAACTGCGTCAATATTTCCGAATGCTTACAACCCCCAACAATTCAAAGTAAGAGTGAACAGGCATCTTCTGGGTGAGCTCGCTTCATCGTCGACTCCGTCTCAGTCGCTCCCGACCTAGACTGGAGTCAAGAGCAAACCCATCATTAAATAAAAAATAAATAAAATAGAATAAACAAATTACATAGGTATCTAAAATAATAATCTTTATTTTTATTAACCATGGATTAATATCCAAAGATTAGTAACCAAGCTTAATTCTTTAATTGATAATTATTTCGATTAGTTGGAAGTAACTAAACAAATCTTGTACGTCCAGTACTATTTATGCTTGGCTCATCGTGGGTCCCATACACGAGGCAACCAAGCAACTACTGTATGGCACAAAGCCAACGACATAAAGATGCGTCCATGCTCCGGGCCTATAAGATACAGACACGATAAACGATATTGTGTGCTGGCATCGATTTCGATATGGGACTAACACTGGAACTACGTGTACATTACATACATAGGACGAACATACCTACAACACGTATCCTACCAATAAAAATAAACCAATTACCTAAATGCAAATATTTTGAGAGTGTGTTCTACTTATTAAACTGATATGATAAACCACAGTAAACAACTTTCCCCAGTAAACTTGGACAATAAATTAGATTTCCCAACTTAATAGAGTTAAGATAAAAAATTGCAAATAGTTTCTTAAATTGCAATTATCATCAGAAAAGTTTAATGTGCATTGTGGGTTTTTTCGGGTCGTTATTCGACTCGAAAATCCACTCGCTAAGAAGAAGAATGTGCATTGAATTTCGTAATTTTATTTTAAATGTTTTAAATTCACTACTTTTGAAGAAAACTATTAAACTCTGTCAATATTGTTAAAGTAAACAATGGACTTATTCATCCGAATATTCTTCAAGTTTTTTTCGGCTAAAAGCACATTGAAGTTGTGTTAAGCGAGCCGTGCCACTGTCAAGTGCCGTCTACAGAAAGAACGTGATGTGAAATAATACTGCAATTCAACGGCGAGATGGCAAAACTTAATCCAAAGAATTCGGAAAATTTTATCCGATAGCCGGAAGAAATTGAATACGGTGCTTTCAGTTAGTTTCAAACTGAATTAAGTTTCAGAAATAAGACAAGGATTTTGTGTTTACAAACTTACACCTGTCAATACAGCAGTTTAGTCATCATGTTTGACGTTCTACTCGTATGTGATATAACATCCTATTGCTGCAATCCTACGGCGAAATGGCAAAACTTAATCTGAAAAATTCGGAAGATTTTATCGGATAGCCGGAACAAATTGAATACGGTTCCTTCAGGGAGTTTCAGCTCGCATCTAACTCACGTTTTGATTTCAGAGAGCTGAAATTTTAGTTTCAATTCGGTTTCATAGAATCGGTTCGTGTCTGCTTTCTAATTTTGTTTCGGACTTAGAAAGGACTTGGATTATCTAGGTAAAAGTTAGAGATATGAGGTTAGTTTCAACCTGAAACGTACACAATATGGTGCAAGATTTTGTTCGTATTTTAGTTAGCTTTGGTTGTGATGATAGGTACTTATTCAGCAACATTTTATTTAAACTTTGACATTTAAATTCTGACAAACTTTGACATATTGGACATGTTGATATGAATGTTGTTTCAGTTCCGTTATTATAAAATAATGCTAAATTCTACCGTACTTTTTTTAAATAGAATTATGTGTAAAACCTTTAACTATCGGAAGTATGTTAAATTATCAACCAAGAAGATTGTTTAGGCATGCTAACTTGCAAAACTCAGGCTGCAATAGTTTAATTCAAAATGCGGCTAAAATACTTCCTCATCTTCGTATGATGCTTAGTGATAGTTCACACCGAGATGCGACGCGATCGCGATGCAACGCAGCGTGCACTTTTTAAGAACGTGATACAATATTGAACTTTATTTACTACACAAAAATATAATAATTATCATTATCACAATCGTCACTTCTGTGTTTCGGTCTGAAGGGCAAGGGAGCCAGTGAAATGAATTACTGGCACATGTGGCAATCCAACTTTGTTCTATCGGTGTGCAACTGTGCTAATTCCACTAGAATCGAGAGGGATAATAGTAGGTGTTACAGGCTACAGTGCTGCTTACCATCAGGTAAACATAAAAATTATATACTATATAATAAAAATAATATAACATAAAAAAGAGTGATTATCCACGAGCCGCGTCTCGCTACGTATCGTGAAGCCTTGTAATGTAAGCAGCCTCTGCGTCTCGTCACGTCGCGTCACGGTGTGAGCCAATGCTTAGTCGCATGCGGGTACAAACTCTCAAGAACTAGCACAAGTTACATTACTCAGAGCACAGATGCGATAGCTCGGTGTGTAATGGATTATACTCCTCTTTCATCCGATGCTGGTTATTCTTTGCCCCATAATTCCTGATGTGAAATTAAACAATGAAGTAATCAATGATGTCATAGTCTAATAGTAAAGTCATTTTATTACTCTCAACTGTCTCATTTTATTTCAACTTTATTATTTGCAAAAAGTGACATACAGAGTTCATAATAATAGAGGAAGTTTATTATTCTGTCAAATAAAAGTACCTACAAATTGAAAGCTCTTAAACCCCGCTATACATATACCGAACGTGATGTTCACAAGAGAAACAAATTAAGTAATGGGATACGCCGGAGTTATTATTCTTTTTTAGGTATTTTTATTATTTCTTTATTTTGTTCTAACAGTCATACGCAATTTCCACGTGTTCGTAGCACCGAGCCGTAGCGTTTGTTTGCTACGCCGTAGAGGCCTACGAAATATTTTGCTAGGTACGAAAGTCGTAGTTCTTTTTGTGGTCTAAGTAATCCAATAATGTAATGTATGTAATAAAAGTTAGGTAGGTAGTTTTCTATTAAAGCCGTTTATTATTTATTAGGCTATCTAGCTAGAGTAACGTTCCGATAGGAATGTCAGTTTACTTATACTAGGCTTCTTCTTTTTCTTTTCGTATGGGTTTTTGAGTCGATCGAAATGGTTCATACTAGGGTTTATACAGCTTCTTTTTACGTTATGAAATAATGGAGTTCAAGTTGGTGAAAGTTCCCATCCAATGTAATTTGCGAGCTTATTAAGAGCCAAAGTCGTGTATTTCTACAGTCCATTCAGTTACTCCGCGAAATAGTAATTAAATTCCTTTTCATAACGCAGCAGTTATTCACGGAGTTGCGCCGGTTCGCACCGCTTTTATCCGGTTAATGTACTTGCTGTTTACAGGCGTAACTTTATGCTTTTACTTGAACACAATTTTCACGTATGTCTATTTCTTTGACACGGGTTGTAGTCAAATTAATTTGATAGTTTAATGTTTTAAGATTGAGCTTGATAAGGTTGTTGTCTTTTTCTAGGTACTTAAAAAAACAGCAGACGTTTTTCGATATGTTTGTAAATAAGATAGAAAAGATACAAAAAATCAGATAATATAATCAGATAATAAGTTTACGTAATTAAAATAACTTTGAAGTTTGAAAGTATCAAAAAAGTACTCAGCAAATTTCTCTACACACTAACAATTTTATAATGATAAATCAATTTTAAAATAATACCTACTAAAACAAATTCCAAGCGGGAATGGAATTTCAAACCTTACCTTAAAATAAAAATTGCAACGAATAAACCAGCGACGCGATGTGTTAGCAATTTAATCCGTTTAAGTAAATTATACCAGAAATGTGCATTTAAAAGATATTTTAAGGTTTCGCATACGAGTGCAGTTCTCTTGCCAACTTGGATTCTATCTTGAGACCACTTATGTGAATTGAGATTAATGTTAGTGAGTCCTTTCATACTTTCTCACTTGCAGCTTTTTCATTTTAAGCTTAAAGTGGCTTTAATTAGGTATTTATTTAATGCTGTTATTATGGAGCTACTAGAAGTAAAGATAATTTTAGGTAAAACTTTTACGTAAGTTATAATTTTAAAGTATTAGTAATCACTTGTAAGGGAAATTATTATCATATCAGTTTTCAAAACGTGTACTTTGAAAAAAAAAAAAAAACAAATAGATGTAAGGAAAAGTTTACTTCCACAAAGCGCGATAAGCGAACATCCGACAAAGATTTTAAGCGTAATTTTCTCTAATCTAAAGCTCGATGAAAATTACAGTTGTAAGGTTAAATCAGTTTTAAAGTTGTTTAATTTGCCAATAAAATATTTTCTATCCAAATAAAATTGTGGGAAGGTTTTTTCACCCACCCATTTAAGCCCGTTAAAAAAATGGGTGGTGTGTACAAATATTAATGTTTATCGGTATGTTATTATAAGCAAAAAGCTTTTTAGAAGCGTACAGAAGCATTCATACAAATATTTGATACGGAAATTGGAAATTTCCACCTTAAAAGAAGTAGGTATCTGTAAACACGAGTAAAATTTTTCCACATGTTTAGTAGATATATTTTTTTCCTTTTCCGCCATTAGTAAGCACTTTGAAAAACCGAATACGCTTTAGGTGGAACTTTAAAGGTTATTGTATATCTTATGTTCTGAAGTAGGAAAATCTTAAAAAAATATTAAAAAGTAAACGTCCATTCTTTTTCTCCGATTTTATTTTATTTTAAACTTCACGTTCTTTATTTACAGGCTGAGGTTAAGCGTGCGAAGGTTAGTGAGAGATCTTTTGTATATTTTGTATATGTTTTTTGTATTTATTACTTCTGATTTGTTTTTTCTCCAGAGCCTTATTTATAGAGGGGGCCCTCTATAAATTACAATCTCAATTACAATCTTGGTCTATTGTTACTCAATCTTTTTTCTGCTACATAAGATTTGTTTATCTTGCATGACTGTCATCTATGTATGGACTTCTATCCATACTACCCAAGAAAATTGACAGTTGAATGATTGTCATCTGATTTGACTGCTTACTCGGTTGTAAGTAAAAGTAATAAAAAGTTGCCTTCCTATTTTTGGCTCTGCTTTACCAGTAACTACTTAGATATAGCTGCAAAGACTCTTATGGGCACGTTTCACTTACTTTGCGTGATATGATACTTACGCAAGACCGTGTTTATCGAAAAAGAAATTTTCGTCTTCATATAAGAGCTTAGGTATCTAAGTACCTAATATGGCGTAGATATTACGATATGAATATTATAATTTGATGTCTAGAAGCTTTCAGACAGGTAATGGTTTATTTGATATACTATTTTTGATATATATTATAGATTTTAAGATGAGTTTTATGTAGATTTGTAACACCACACATCTATAAGCTAATATAAAAAAACTGATAGAAAAATCCGTTTTTACAGTGTCTGAATTTTTTTTTAGGGATCTATCATATTATTTGGGATTCCTATGTATCATAGGTAGGTATATGTAAGAGAACTTCTTAACCTTACTAGCATACATGTATGCCGGGTAGAGCAATACAGTACCTACGTTCTTGTATTTAGGAAACTTAAGTATTTCGTTCTCTAGGTACATACTCTATATCGTGTCATATGATAACTAAGACTTAGGTGTGAAGTGTTCTCACAGTCCAACATAAATGAGAGCAGCAAGCAATTCGGAAAATGCATATAAGCGTTCAACAAAAGTTTTAGATTAACACGTTGATTTACCAACGGAGATGTTTCGTGTAATGCATTTTTCTTTTTTTTATTGGATTTGAATAAATCAGATTATTTATATCTCATTTTTTTATTGGCCCTTAACCTTATAGCGTTACATTTATTAAATAAAGATACCTACTTAACAGTCATTCTTATAACGATATTTTTATTTTAGAGTAATAATTTTTTTTTTAATAATAATGAGTAATTTTTTTTTTTATAACTTCGAATATTTTAGGTTCAGCTAGATAGGTATTATTTGTAAGCGTTACTGCCGTCATAGAACACCCCAAATAAAAAATAAAAAATCTAGCAAACCGGGTAAAGTCATGTTTACACCAAGACACTAAAATTTTGTGAAAAAATTTAATATAACATGAATGAGCAGTGAACGTGTTACATTTAAACTGTCAACAATGAGACTGCAGGCTGGGAACTAGACAAGAACGAGTTCTCAAGAAATGCTGTTCTCGTTAGAAATGTTCATTTCATCTCATTAAAACTCGGGAAATTCTACAACTTTGTTAGTCACTGCCATATTTTAATATGCTTTTGCATTCATTAGATAAAACTCCGTTGCAGATTTTAACCTATATTTTTCACCTTCGTACATCAAAACATTTCCATTTCATACTTACAAAAAATTAAAAAAGTACGCTCTTATGACGGTCAATTAATCCATACCAGTATGTAATATATCTGCAAAAGTATCTGTGTCTTTCTGTATGTCTGCATGTTCCTCTTTGACGCCTGAACAGATAAACAGATTTCAATGAAATATAGCAGAACGATAATAGCCCTCAGGTACGGAAGGTCCAATTACCGATGGTATGCTGGAGACGGTCATAGATTAGGTTCTTTTTCCGCGGGAAAATACTGAATTTCCACGGGAAAACTCAATTAGCTGCGGACGAAACCGGTGGCAGAAAGCTAGGAGTCTACGATGTAAGCCTAGTTTATGCAACAGCTACCTATGTAGTTTCTCATATGCGGAAAAAAGGCTACAGCGCCGCAAAGCCAAAGCTATTGTTCCATAGTTTAAAACAGGGCAACCCCTATACTGAAAATATTTCCAGGGCAACCTCTAGCGCTGAAAATAATACTCGTGCATACAGGCGTAGGCCTACACGCGCAGATATGAAAATTCACGCGAAACGTTGCAGTTTTCGTATTTCTATGATTCGTTCAGTCGGCCGTGCTGCAACAGCTGCAATTTTTGGACAATGATTTCAAACTGGCATGTATTAATTACGCAATTTTAAATATAATACGAAAATATTTTTTTTTTAATGCCGAACAGTGGAAATCAAACATACGGTCCCCCTGGTGATTAACGGGCACCGTAGATACTCCGCGACTGACACGCTTGACATAACAATGTAGGACAGCAAAGTGTGTTGCACTAGAGTGGAATAGTTCATGTGTCAGTATTTTTTCTGACTCCCATGGCCTAAAGTCTGAAACAGAGACGTGCTACAACACTGCTTTTCGGTAAAAAAGAAACAAGAAGGATTTAAAAAAAATCTCTACCACCATTGCAACCTGTGACCATATTATGCTCAGAATACTTACTGTATGAATTCTGCTAGTATCGAGTGAGTGAATGCAGGAGAATGCCTGTTGCCTGCTCAGATAAAGGCCGTCTCTTTGTTGTTCGACGGTATTGTCAGAGTCCTGGCTGCTCCGCGGATGAAAAGGCAGGACGTGGCAAGATGGAAAATGTTTCAACGCGCTCATTGCCGCTTGCTATTGCGTAGCGTAGAAGCTTATAGAAATGAAGACAAAGCCAGTTTTGACTTACATAGGCAAGGAAATTAAATAATCTGTAATTTTGCAAGTACTTATCATTTAAGTAAATGCAGGAGAATGCCTGTTGCTTGCTCACTACTGCTCAGATAAAGGCAGTATTTTTTATATACTTTATAAGCATTTATTTGCCCGCTATCTCACTTGATATAGAAGCCACGTTTATAATTATGGAATGGAATCAAGTAGGAATCGTCCTTGCATACTTGTGTGCCTCACACTTTCGTGTAAGACGCTTTTGGAATTGTCTTTACTTATCAGACAACAAGGCAATTAATCCCGTATTATCCTTATCAATAAAATTATAATAGAAAATTTGTGTGCCCCCATGGAAATCGAACCCACCTCCGTATCAAGAACCAAAGGCTAACACCACCAGACCACAGACATGTTAAGGTACCTATTATGATAAACTGTCGGTTGTAGTAAGCATTTCAACCTCTAAACAGCTCATAACTTCGCATGCACGTGTAGTTTATTATTAGAAGTTAAAGTTAGACGGCTGCAAAGTTGTTGCTGGCACGTAACTACATTTAGACTTTAAAGGGGCGGTCAACGCCAATCTTGTTAAACAAATATCGCGTAACTTTATTGTTGTCGTCCGCCACCCTACATGGCCGTACCTATACTTAGGTTATCTGAAGTTGTATCTTGGCAAAAATACTTGTGTACCTTATGTGAAATGAAGAATTAAATCTGATCATCAGCTCCTTTTATATGAAGAAGTTCCGTGGCGATATATGAATAGGTATGTAAATAACATACATACGTAAACATGCAAACAATGTGTAAATATCATAAAGTAACACCGTAAAATTGTGTATTTTTAAAACATTTTTGATATTATGGGTGTGGGTGCAAATATTATATTCCTAATTCCTAGAAACCGAGTAATAAGCAAAATGTCACAAGAGTTTCTACAATAAAACTAAGAGAAATCTACCGAGAATTCCTTCAATAGAAAGAGGTAACGAGCAGGAATTTTAGAATTAGATATTTGTTTTGAAAATATCAAAATGGATTCGTTAAAGTAATAGATGTATTCTAAAAGTTTAAGTATTTTATTATTACCATCATCAACGGCAGTCCCATTTTTAGAATATCATTTTTATACAAACAAACTATTTGTCGTAATACGTACAAACTCAAACAATGCGCAACATCGCGACTTCCCAAACCTTTCTAGGCGGCAAATTGAATTTCTTAAAGTTTTTCCGTCCATCTCCTCGTGATAGAAACAGTTTTATAAAAGTTGCCGAGTGTTGTCTACAAGTTGTTCAAGTTTGAATAGGTACACGATTTCAAAGCCACCGTTCCGAAGTTTTAATGATGTTAAAAGTTGTATATTTTATGTCATCGTGTGGTTGACGCCTAATCAATCGCGGGCTTGTTTTAAAACTATAGGATGACCTAGTGGTTTTAACTATAAGCAGGATAAAAGACTTAGGTGAAACTTAGCTTTATACTTGTGTATAGTATTGGTATCAACTTTGTAACATACACAAGCACAGCTAGTGGTTTTGGTGGTACATGGTTTTGTGTAACCACCACTATCAAAGACAGCGACCGGGACCGACGGCTTAACGTGCCCTCCGAAGCACATTGGCTGTATTGGGTAAATAAAGTGAGATCGGATTCAGGTTCAGGTACGTTCTGTGAATGCATGGTTCAATTTACAATGCATTTTGTTAGCGGTAAGTACCTACAGTTGTCATGGTGAGCTTTTAAACCTTCTAGTTTGATACTAGGTAGGTATGAGTTTGAGGTCTATGTATGTGGTCTCGTAACTTAGAGTGTGTTTTACATAGTGAGTACAGTCTCGTCAAATATCTTTTAAAATATTTCTTTTACAAAAGATAGTGTATTAATTTATTTCCACGAATGGTACGTAAAAACATGAAGCACCTGTTACGAGCGAAATGTGATGCGATTTTAATTTCAGGCTGGAAAGCTGCCGACACATTTAAAAACAATAAAGTTTTATTCAGGGATTCCCGAAAATTAACGTCTGTCAGGTTGGCGAATACACGTGTATGTGCGATTACACGTGCTCAATATAGGTACTTAAGTCTAAAGTTAATTTATTTGATGTTGAATCATCAATACCAACATGTTTTGCGGCCCACAAACTGCTTTTTGTTTACAACTTAAAAGAAATTCAAATTTAAAAACCGCAAAACATATATCTCTGTAAAAAAGCTATAATCTGCGGTTCCGAAATATTAACCCTTCTAAGTTGCAAAGAAAATATTGTTTATTGGCCGCAAAACACGTTGGTATAGACAACGCAACGTTAAAAAAATGAAAAAAAATGCGACGATTCATTTATTATGTGTGTTAAAGTTCTTATATTTTTTTTTACTATCTGTAGAAAGCTAAGTGCCTGGTTTCTCTGAATAAATAAGAGAACCTGTCTGAAATACTTATTCCCTACCTTATTTACTTATTTTACCTTCTTTTCAAAATATCAATTTCCCGTATCATAAATAACTGGAAGACATGGAACGAGGCTCTCATTTCTAAAAGTAGGCAATTTGCTGCGACTTATTGCGACTCTTGTCTCCAGCTTTCCTTTACAAAATCTGATTGACAGACGTACTCGTAGAAGGTCTTAGCAATAAAACCATTATTTTGCAGATATTGTTGTATGAATAAAATAAATAATAAACTATTTTTACTATGATTCTGCTAGCAACCATATTGTACTTAATATAATTTCTCAAAATTTTTGTTTAGGTACTTATCTGAAATGAATAAATAAGTAATTGTGCCATTAGCGTATGATGTTTTGTGAATTAGTAATTTTGTACGCAGCATAATAATACCTACATCTTTAATTTTCAAACATAGTTCTTACCTAACATATGCCATATTTTGAAATTATTTTACTTCTACACTATACGTGCTTTTAATTTGAAGGGCTAATATCGAATACATTGAAAATAAAATACACTTGTGAACAAGAATCTCAATAATAATTTTATATTAACTTTTATTTTATACCTCGGCATGCGGCGTATGCCGGTCGTACCATCCATTACAGAAACTTCACTTGCAATATTGCGACGCGATTTTCTTCGCGATTGTATGTCCACAGCAATACAGGGACCGAGTCGATAACGTATTATACCGATTGTATCGGCGGAATGGTCTGCATTAGAGTTAGAAACAGAGGTAGAGCTCGAAAAACGAGTTGTTTAGGGTTGGACAATATCGATGTCCATAAAACCTACGTAAACTAAAAAAAAGCGCTTCAATATTAAGTATAATATTTTTTTATTTTGAGAAGTATTTTTTAAGACTGTTTTGGATCTTATCTATGAAATATATTTTAATAGATTATAATTCTATTTATGTTAATATTTTGCCTGACCATGGCCAATAAGACTGGGTAACAGTTAAGATAGAACGATATATTTTTTTTATAAAAGTTTATTCAATGGTCGTCGGTTTTATCATAAATTTTGAAATATTTATCCCTGAAGAGATGTTTCTCATCCCTACCAAGTGCAACGATGCCAGATACCATTATTTAATATGACATAAACTGGTAGAGCCCTAGCGAAACATGAACAGGTAATAACATAGAGTTCACGTGTACATTCATGCTGCTGAATTTGATTCATGTGAAACGTAACGGAACATCTTCAATACATAACATAAGCTTATTATTATTTGTTGAAGTTTTGTAGTTGTTACATTTTATGGCTGTGTGACGGCTGGCGGGCTAAAAATGCATACCTAACCTAATGAAAAATTCAGATAATGAGCAGTTGTGTTCCCTGTAAATGTAACGTCTTGCATTGCGTTCGAATACTTATCGATCAAAAAGTGTTTAGTACTTTATAGCAAGAACTTCCGATTCGTAGATTTGATTGTATAGAAGCTCATATTATTGTAATTAGGCTTTTTTAATATCCGGCACATTCACTTTTCATATCCTACTTTACTGCCTTCTCATCTATGCTAAAGATTTCACTATAATCCTTTTACCGACTGTCTCAAACAACGTCAGTTTCAGCGTTACCCATTTTAATTTTACAACTAATTAATACTCCGCTAGGTTGAGAAACTTCAAGTTGATTCACAGAACTATACCGGACAATTTACCTTAGCTAACTCAGATTTCATCAAATTGGCCAGAAGATAGACCGTCACAATCTAATTACATTTATAGCACAGTGTTTGTGGTAGGAAGATTTAGTGTGCTTTGCATAATTCAAGGAGGGTAACAAACTATCCATAGGTTAAATCCTCCTTGGCATAATTTCACCAAGTGAGTAAATACAGACAGGTACCGGTTTATTAATAGACATGTCATGAATGTTTCAACTAGAAGGAACGCCTTCCTCGACTTTGATTTATTTCTATGATTGAGTAGGTATTTTTGGGTATTCTCAAAATCAAAACCTAGCGTTAGCGTCAGCCTGTAACTAGAGTAACAACAGTTTTTTGTAGGAGATTTTTTTTTACTGGCCATGCAAAACACTTTTCGATTTAGTTTAAAGCACAAAGAAATTTAATACTCCTGTGATAATGAGCAGCACCGGATAAGCTTAATGGCCGGCTAAAGCGAAACACCCGGGATGTTATTAAAGATAGCCCGTTACTTGTTAGCCCTCTTTGTGAGGAACAAACACTGTAAAGGATTCAGAATTAATAGTTGTAACTTGATATTTTAGTAACAGAACAGATGTTTTAGTGAATGTAGTTTATGTTGCAGAGAAATTTAATTACACCATTATTGTATCTATTGTGAATACAGTGAAAAATAAAATTCATTTGTTATATTTTGTAAAGTCTAGTTATTATTCCTGACTAGGATCATCAAAGAAAAAAAAATGTTAATAATATTATAAACAGCGTAGATATTATAGTAGACAAAATATAATTTGAGATGATTTGATGATGCTTTTATTTCGCAAACTATAAACAAACTAACCTAATGCAAAACTCTTGTTTGAGATAATTCTGTCCACCAGTGACAATAGGTACATAATTTGATTGCTAAAATGGGATTGCTATACGTACGTACGTATATGTCTACATTATATGTATAAGAGGTCCTTTAGTTCAAGTCACAATAGCCGCATGCACAGTGAGATAGGTTTGGATGGGGATTACGGGATAACCTTCCTTTCTCGTTAAAAGGTACAATTCAGCTGTTTTCGTGAGATTATTTCAATAACACTACTAAGAACTGAATAAATAATAAATGTACAATAATTTCTGCTGCCTTAACGTGATAATAATTGTGAGCGATAAACGTCGACGATCACGTTACATAGAATTCCTTAATTTCAGCGAGGTCGACCCGAAAAATTAAAAATAATAAATGCAAACGGTCTCTCCATATAAATTTTGAGTATACACAAACAATGACAAATGCTGCGGTCATCACAGGCATCCCTTTAACTGTTTCAGCCAAGATTAGGGACACCATTATACCCATTGTCCTCCCGGATATGAGGAATTTGAGGCTTAAGGAATTTGTAGTGGTGATAAGATGGCCCATACAGGATATTTGTTGTAAGTTATATTTATTCTAATGTTGTGCATGGGAAATTGGGAATAATATTTTAAAAACTTAAATTTAAAATGCTACTGGCTGGCTGGGTATATTGATCTTTCGGCAGCTGATTTTTATTCGTTATTCGACTTTCAGCGATCAGAAAACGTGACGTGAGATTAACTAAAACGCCAACAAGGTACACCTCATACTCACGCCGAACATTCCTCTCGTAACTTATTCATGGACACCATACAAAAAATCTGAATATGAGTAACGAGGGTTGTAATAATTTTTACTTTGCACTAATTGCCAGCAATGGCCTCGTCTGTTTGAGTAATGACTTGACCGCGCTGCCGTTAATGCTGCTGGTAATTGCAGACATATCGGTTTTTAGCTTTCAAGTGGAATAGATGTATTCTGTGGCAATAGTGATAGAGGATCTCTGAAAGCATATAAACAGCTAAATGTCGAGAAAAGTGGGTTAAAATTTTACATTGTGTTATGGTAGCCCAAGATTGTTCTTTTTTAAATTGGTTTTCTCGTCTAGGTCAGAGATGACTGAGAAAAACTCGATAATGGAACTTAGTTTAGCAGACACTAGCATTTCCACAAAACGATGGAACTCAGCAAGCTGCTTAAGACTGGATTGGCACTTAACATTATACAGATTGTAAAAGAAGAGCAGTGTTCATTTAAACCAATTGTTCTACTGATGATAAAAAACAACTTTCCCAAAGCACAAAATAGCTTTGGAGAAGTTGTTTGGTATCATAATAGCTATTATTAATAAATTATTAGGTAAGAGACTACATTTAGATTATCTCCTTTAATAACAATAAACACAACTCAGTTATTTTTGAATATCATTTTACTTAATACCCCCATCTAATTGCAAATTTCTCAAAACAATAACAATTAGATAAGCGCCGAGCTAATTGTCTTCCTTTAGGAATTCCAGTAAGCTTTTCTCGAGACGAAATTTCTTGTGTAATGTTCTAGATTTTGCTAATTTTGGGTGCTTTTTAAACAAGAAAGATGAAATGGAATGTTAACAATATAGTCTGCAGTTGCAACACTTACCGTAAAAAAAACAGGCAGGTAAGTTTTAGCTTAGTAAAGCACATCACTATATGAAAAAAAAAAAAATGTACAACATGTTAAAGAAAGGGTTATAAGTATACGCATCGTGAAAGGTGTGAATCTGCCCATAAAACTGAACAACTTACCCTAAGGAACATAATAGGGTGAAAACGAAAAGCAAAATTGATCTCCCATACAAAATGCATCAACTTACTGATTGCAAAGTAAAATTATGACCTATGTTCCTTAGGGAAAGTTGTTCAGTTTCATGAGCAGATTCACGTCTTTCACGATGCATATAACCTTTACGTTGCACGTTGTAAAAAGATCTCCTTTCACTGCTCTATTGATGTGAATGTGAATTGTGTCACGACAGAAGAAGAAGAAGAAGAACTGCTCTATTTCCACTTTTTTATGTTATAACTATCTCGATTTACAACCAAATATTTCTATGACGCACGATCCCACATCGAGTATTCATAAAAAAGTGGAAATAGAGCAGTTCTTCTTCTTCTTCTTCTGTCGTGACACAATTCACATTCACATCAATAGAGCAGTGAAAGGAGATCTTTTTACAACGTGCAACGTAAAGGTTATATGCATCGTGAAAGACGTGAATCTGCTCATGAAACTGAACAACTTTCCCTAAGGAACATAGGTCATAATTTTACTTTGCAATCAGTAAGTTGATGCATTTTGTAATGGGAGATCAATTTTGCTTTTCGTTTTCACCCTATTATGTTCCTTAGGGTAAGTTGTTCAGTTTTATGGGCAGATTCACACCTTTCACGATGCGTATACTTATAACCCTTTCTTTAACATGTTGTACATTTTTTTTTTTTTCATATAGTGATGTGCTTTACTAAGCTAAAACTTACCTGCCTGTTTTTTTTACGGTAAGTGTTGCAACTGCAGACTATATTGTTAACATTCCATTTCATCTTTCTTGTTTAAAAAGCACCCAAAATTAGCAAAATCTAGAACATTACACAAGAAATTTCGTCTCGAGAAAAGCTTACTGGAATTCCTAAAGGAAGACAATTAGCTCGGCGCTTATCTAATTGTTATTGTTTTGAGAAATTTGCAATTAGATGGGGGTATTAAGTAAAATGATATTCAAAAATAACTGAGTTGTGTTTATTGTTATTAAAGGAGATAATCTAAATGTAGTCTCTTACCTAATAATTTATTAATAATAGCTATTATGATACCAAACAACTTCTCCAAAGCTATTTTGTGCTTTGGGAAAGTTGTTTTTTATCATCAGTAGAACAATTGGTTTAAATGAACACTGCTCTTCTTTTACAATCTGTATAATGTTAAGTGCCAATCCAGTCTTAAGCAGCTTGCTGAGTTCCATCGTTTTGTGGAAATGCTAGTGTCTGCTAAACTAAGTTCCATTATCGAGTTTTTCTCAGTCATCTCTGACCTAGACGAGAAAACCAATTTAAAAAGAACAATCTTGGGCTACCATAACACAATGTAAAATTTTAACCCACTTTTCTCGACATTTAGCTGTTTATATGCTTTCAGAGATCCTCTATCACTATTGCCACAGAATACATCTATTCCACTTGAAAGCTAAAAACCGATATGTCTGCAATTACCAGCAGCATTAACGGCAGCGCGGTCAAGTCATTACTCAAACAGACGAGGCCATTGCTGGCAATTAGTGCAAAGTAAAAATTATTACAACCCTCGTTACTCATATTCAGATTTTTTGTATGGTGTCCATGAATAAGTTACGAGAGGAATGTTCGGCGTGAGTATGAGGTGTACCTTGTTGGCGTTTTAGTTAATCTCACGTCACGTTTTCTGATCGCTGAAAGTCGAATAACGAATAAAAATCAGCTGCCGAAAGATCAATATACCCAGCCAGCCAGTAGCATTTTAAATTTAAGTTTTTAAAATATTATTCCCAATTTCCCATGCACAACATTAGAATAAATATAACTTACAACAAATATCCTGTATGGGCCATCTTATCACCACTACAAATTCCTTAAGCCTCAAATTCCTCATATCCGGGAGGACAATGGGTATAATGGTGTCCCTAATCTTGGCTGAAACAGTTAAAGGGATGCCTGTGATGACCGCAGCATTTGTCATTGTTTGTGTATACTCAAAATTTATATGGAGAGACCGTTTGCATTTATTATTTTTAATTTTTCGGGTCGACCTCGCTGAAATTAAGGAATTCTATGTAACGTGATCGTCGACGTTTATCGCTCACAATTATTATCACGTTAAGGCAGCAGAAATTATTGTACATTTATTATTTATTCAGTTCTTAGTAGTGTTATTGAAATAATCTCACGAAAACAGCTGAATTGTACCTTTTAACGAGAAAGGAAGGTTATCCCGTAATCCCCATCCAAACCTATCTCACTGTGCATGCGGCTATTGTGACTTGAACTAAAGGACCTCTTATACATATAATGTAGACATATACGTACGTACGTATAGCAATCCCATTTTAGCAATCAAATTATGTACCTATTGTCACTGGTGGACAGAATTATCTCAAACAAGAGTTTTGCATTAGGTTAGTTTGTTTATAGTTTGCGAAATAAAAGCATCATCAAATCATCTCAAATTATATTTTGTCTACTATAATATCTACGCTGTTTATAATATTATTAACATTTTTTTTTCTTTGATGATCCTAGTCAGGAATAATAACTAGACTTTACAAAATATAACAAATGAATTTTATTTTTCACTGTATTCACAATAGATACAATAATGGTGTAATTAAATTTCTCTGCAACATAAACTACATTCACTAAAACATCTGTTCTGTTACTAAAATATCAAGTTACAACTATTAATTCTGAATCCTTTACAGTGTTTGTTCCTCACAAAGAGGGCTAACAAGTAACGGGCTATCTTTAATAACATCCCGGGTGTTTCGCTTTAGCCGGCCATTAAGCTTATCCGGTGCTGCTCATTATCACAGGAGTATTAAATTTCTTTGTGCTTTAAACTAAATCGAAAAGTGTTTTGCATGGCCAGTAAAAAAAAATCTCCTACAAAAAACTGTTGTTACTCTAGTTACAGGCTGACGCTAACGCTAGGTTTTGATTTTGAGAATACCCAAAAATACCTACTCAATCATAGAAATAAATCAAAGTCGAGGAAGGCGTTCCTTCTAGTTGAAAACATTCATGACATGTCTATTAATAAACCGGTACCTGTCTGTATTTACTCACTTGGTGAAATTATGCCAAGGAGGATTTAACCTATGGATAGTTTGTTACCCTCCTTGAATTATGCAAAGCACACTAAATCTTCCTACCACAAACACTGTGCTATAAATGTAATTAGATTGTGACGGTCTATCTTCTG
>JARACY010002588.1:0-41262 GCA_029255725.1 Scrobipalpa atriplicella
ATTCCTATTTTAGGAAACGACGATGCAGAATTGTTGTGTTCTGAAACCTGAAATCTCCTTCTAAATCGAGACCCCAAAGCTCAGACCACTAAACCACAGGTCAATTTTTCACATTTCATTTTGTTCAAAGTATAAAAATACTTACTGCGGCTCAGGGACTCAAAGTATGAATAAATACATACATAATTCAGGATGGAACTTCCATGCTAATACCACGATGAAAGTAAAGTACATACTTTTAGTTACCTAGAGCAATGAAATTCTTAATTTAATTTAGTTTTAGTATTTTATTTAAATAATAAGTTATATTTCAAAATGGTACGACTTCTACCATTAATTTACAATTTTTTTTACAAAATTAACTTATAATATAATTCATATTCTTTCAACAGTGCTGTTTATTTTAATTCAAAGCAAATTACCTTTTATGTTCAGTTCAACAAAGCGGGCTCTGGATAATGTTTCTTATAAAGAAACGTTATGTTTGTAATAATTTATGAACCGACAACATTCTACTGTTTACTATGGTAAAAAATAAAGGATGTTAATAAATAAAATGTTAAAATTGGACTATGTTTAAAACATTTTAAAATAGATAAACACTCAATCCAATTTTATTCATCTTCTCGTTTCATAATAAATACGACGTTAAATATTTTTTTTTTTAAATCTCGTATTCTAATCCAGCAAGGAAGTACTCAATCTATCCCATCACAGTAGATAAATTAAGCGAATTTCAGCAAAAATTAAAATCTCTCTTATTGGAAAGGTGCTTGTATTCCATTGGCGACTTTTGATAAATTGTTTCTTTAGATATATTTTTTATAATCATCATAATACTTTATTTGACATGTAAATTGACATTATGATAATTAGTTTTATTTAACACTTTAATGTAGTACCTAATTGTAATTTTATTATAATGTTATTTTAATGTAACTGTATTTCAAACACAATATCATTGTTATTGAATAAATAAATTGAATTGAAATAAAATTGAAATTGATAATCGACTCAAGTGGTAAGTTCACATTCCTACACCCAGTATAGTTTGTTTGGAGCCGCGTGAGTTATATGACATAAAGGCAGATCTGTTTATGCCAGCAGTTAATGACTAGTAATAAAAACTGTTTGTTTGATTGTTTGTAACTCGATAGCTTGGGAACAGATGGTGATAAACTTTTATTGGAGGTGCTGCGGGTTTTGTACGTCAATTAATCGGGTTTTTATACTTTAGACATAATACCTTCTAAATACTTAGTCGAGTATCAAGAGCAGTAAAGGTGATATTCAATTACTTAGAGTCAGTTCAGACTGGGAAGCGATGCGACGCAAATCAGATATTTTTGTGATACGAACTCAAACTCGCTGTCACTCTTGAGAGCTGATTATAATTACGGGCCTAAGAAAACCACATTACTGTAAGAAAAATTGTTTGCATTATCACAGTGCAGTATAGTTGAGAACCTCGTGATTTATGATGAAATACCGTGACTTCTGCGCCATAGAATTGCTAAACCGAATTACCATTCCAATATAAACGCTGATATTTCCAACGTAATTGTTTTAAATGTGACTTTTATTGTTTTACAGAATTTACTGCATTGCGCGAGTTAGGTTTATTAATAAAATTTATTATAGAACTTGGATACAGTTTCTTTTATCTGTTTTATTTTATTGTTGGAGACGGCATTTAAACCCTAGAAAATCCCATAGTTTCCATACAGGTGATAATTTTATTGCGTGCCATGCCATGGCTTAGGGTAGTTTTAACGATAGGAACATAATTATAAAAAATCCTATTAAAAAAATCCCATATAAAGTGACCACTATTGATGACTTCGATCAACTAATTTGTATGAGGGAAGTAAATTTATTTATTCAAGTAGGACATTTTTCACATTTTTCATGTAATCCTTTGTCGATACTAATGAGCTCTGGTGTGTATTTAAACTAACACTCTGTATATCCTAGAATAACTGCAAAACTAAGGATTTGATGCATTGTATTAAAGTTCTAGTAGTGTTGAGTGTGAGTGTGTGGATTTATTTAATTCTGCTATGTGTTTGGATTCAGGCGTTCGACCAGCCTAATTTTATTTTTGCTAATTCAATCGTGTATTTTAAATTATAAAGTTATTATGTCATAAATAACTCTCCATTGGCAATACTTGTAACAGTGAAACCCAGATGGTGTAGTGGATAGGGCCGCGGCCTTCTGTGCGGGAGGTCGTGGTTCGAATCCCACCACGTACCAATGTGTTTTTCGGTTTTCGAATTTCATATGTACGTTGATTCGGCGATTTTATGGTGAAGGAAAATATTGTGAGGAAAACTGCACACACCTACGAAGAAATTCAAAGGTTGTGTGAAACTTAATCTGGAATTGGGTCTGGTTTCCCTTCAGGGTTGCGGAGGTCAGATGGCAGTCGCTGTGTAAAAATCAGTATCCTCGTTCAATCCCCTAGATTAGGTAGCCGACCCCGTGAAATAAGGGAAAAAGGCTAGGAAGAAGAAAAAAGGGCAATACTTGTAACACTTAATCTGCTACATTCTGTAGCACCGTAGCAAAGCGCTACAACGTAGCAATCTCGTAGTAAAGTCGTAGCCGCGGACGCGAGAGGTGGTTCTTTAGCAGAGAAAGTGTTAATCATTCATTCATCACTGTCGCAACATTATGAATGTCCTGTCAAACCGTAATGAAAAAGTTAATAGAAAAACTTTGACAGTGTCGCTCTCTCGTGACTCGTGACAGACGAAAATTTAATATTCGTCTGACGCCTGACGGGCAGCTTTGGATTAATGAGCCGACAAAAAAGAATATTTTGGGCTATATTTGTATTTCAAAACATGTTAAAATTGAGCTAGCTAGTTAGAAACACATCTGCTACTAATTACGCTTGAGTTTCTAATTTATACATACCTCTATAATATTTTACGTCTATATCACAGACTACTACTTACTTCCATGCTGGACTGGGAGTGATAGATACTTCCATGCTGGACTGGGAGTGATAGAAAAACGTAGAATGTGCCAGCTGCATGTCCTCCCGGGCATGTTGTAAAAACCAGCTAAGGGGTTCGAGGGTTTCAGTATATTGTATTTTAGGCGATGGGCTGACAACCTGTCACTACAGCAATATACAGATCTGTCTTAAACAACCCTCTAGTTTTATAGGCAGCAAATGATCATAAATCTGCCATTATCAATTAATTAGAAATGAATCAAAAGATACTTAAATATGTAATTACCTAAGTACGTACATATTTCAATATTATAATTGACATGATAATAAAGATTAATGAATGATGTGACATTAATTATAATTATTAAAAAAACAAAGCGATAAAATAAATAAATTACACAGACCTGTGAGTTATAGTATCGTAGTAGCAAGTTTTTAAAACTATAAGCATTAGTTTTGAATATGTATAATTTATAATATGGTATGAGTCTTGTATAGGATGATTCTAATTATAATTGGTAGATGTGTATTTTTTATCGGAGTAGTTCAGTGAGAAAAAGCCCAAAAATATTAGGTCATTAAAATAATTTGGCAAAAACTCAAAATACCATGAACGAACTTTCATTTTATTTATTTTTATAATCAATGAAACGTACATTATTTTGATAGAGCGATTTTATGTATGTATGACAACTCCTAATAATAAAATTTCGAAACATCATCAAATGATTGGCAATTTGACACAAATCAATGAGAATCTCACAAATCATATTTAAAATTATTGGACTCCAATCAACTGTGGCGGATTGTTCATAGAAAAACCATAATAAACAATTGAATCTATTAGCTAACATTACACAAGTCACATTTAGTAATATACTAGTGGCCATATTGTATGTTTGGCCTAAATATATTTGTAATTTATTAAACACGCTTTTACGCCTTAAAAACATCTTTCAGTGCATTTTTCTTTTGACTAGTTGCCAATGGCGTCAAATCTCAACTATACGAAATTTATAGTCATACTAGAAAGTACAAAAATTCAATTAATTCATTAAAAACCAAAGTGTTTACTGCTGCTTAAAATTTGCAATTTTAGGTTATATTTATAGCGCATAAAATGGAATCGTTTTAAATTTAGATCGTAGGTATAGGGCAGACGTCTTTTGGAGTCCAAGTAATGTGCAGACGTTGGACGTTGAAATGTCATATTTTGAACATTTCAAAGGTCAAGCAAGCGTGTTTTTTTTTCTATTTCAAATGTTACCATACGCACAGCCTTAAGATTTAGGTTGGTAGCTATAGTAGTTAGTTGACAAATCTTGGTTCCAGTCTAACGGAGAAATCGTCCACATCTTTTATGGTAATATCGTACTTGACTCTAATGGGTTCATCTAAACCCTTCGTGGGCAGAATCTTGTACTTCCTTAGTATTGTGGAAATCAATGTTTTCATCAGTGTCATTGCAAATTGAGGACCTGCAATAAAATTAACACACAAATCAAATTAGCTTATCAATTAGTAAAGTAAGGTATCACCAAAGATTTTATTAAAAGCCAACAAGATTGACATAAAACCTATGGATTAAAGTTTGCTCATTATCATAAATCATTAGAGCCCGTATTTTTAATCAGCTCTCAAGAGTGATAGCGAGTTTGAGTTCGTATCAGAAATGTCATTTCAGTACAAAACGATCTGTCAAATCCATACTTGGCTCTCAATCTTGAGAACGCTTTATAAATACGAGCCTAGGACTACCTTGACAGCCGATTGATCCCTGCCGATTGGTCCAAGTAGTTGATTTCAAGTAAGACCCGTGCATTGTGTAAAATCGGGCCCGATCGGCAGGGAAGTGTAATCGCTGCTTCAGTGAAGTTAAGTGTCAGTAATTCATCAATGTTCTCTTTACGGACCATGAGGCTCTTATTGGAACATCATTCTTACAATCTAATCTAACATTACTTTTTTTTCTTACCGAGACAACTTCTAGGTCCATAGCTAAACGGCATGTACTGAGCTGGATGCTTGAGCGTCAGGTTCAAGAAACGATCAGCTTTGAAGACATCAGCATCATCACCCCAGTATTTAGTGTTGCGGTGTAGAGCCCAAATGTTGATCATGCTGCCAGTGTTCTTTGGTAACGTTAAACCTGATGCTGTAAAAAAACATTACAAGTTTACTGGTAAATAGTTATATGAAATAAACATCAAGCCCAAACCAATTTAAAATTAGAGCAAAATGTTAAAAGAATAGTGACTTTGATGATAGAAACATGATTTCTTCCCTCCGTCATCGGACCCTCCCAGGATAGAGACTTACACCAACTTCCGAGCCCATAAACGTACCCTCAAGCTAGTCGAATTTTCTTCTGAATACAGCGTTTTGTTTCCCAACCTTCTCCAGGGATCTTTTCTAAGGTTTCAGATCAAAAGGGGATCAAAATGCAAAAACAAAATAGACTTGGGATAATATTGGTGGAAATCATGCTGATAATTATTTTTAAACAAACATTCCTTTTTCAAAGCTTACTTTTGTAAAAGAACATGAATAAACTTACGAAGAATGACGTCATCAAGCACCTCCCTAACGAGGACAGGTATAGGAGGAAACAGCCGCATTGTCTCCTTGATGAATGCCTCGAGATATTTCAGCTTTAGTAGATTTTCTGGAGTCACTGGATTTTCTGAATTACCAAAAACTTCTTTTATTCTGTAAATCATAAAATATATCAATCCAGTAGTTTTCATAATATCTCCAAAAAAATATACAAGTTGAAAGAGAATGACAAATTGTATATTAAACGAACGAGACGAACTGAACGAAGACGAAACGAACGAGCTGGTGTTAAAGTCTGATTAAAGTATTCAGAATATTAAGGCAAACAAGACCGATAAACTTCTCTACCAAGAAGTAAACCAAATAAACGGTGGAGTTGCTACTGAAAAGGGCACAAACTTTATATAAATTCGGAGAAAAAGATCAAAATTGAGTCTCAACCTTGTAGGGCCAATCTTAACCAAAATAAATAAGTATTTATAAATTCAGTATAACTCACTCGTTATATATCTTTTCCTGTGCTTCAGGCTGCCTGGCCAGCATCAGGCATGTGAACGAAGTACCAACAGTCGAAGAGTCTGATGAAGCAAACGCCAAGACCAATGTTTCTTCTTCCAGCTCAGTTTTTTTGTAACCTCCTATTCTTTGAGACGCCTTGATTATGTCTTCTAGGAATGTTTTGATGCTGGACTCTAAATGAACAAATTATATGAAATAAAATTTACTGTGAATTATACATAGAATTAAAATATAGGTAATTAAACGCAACAATTGAATCAATCAACGTTCTAGATTAGAACATATATAAGTATAATTTTTTAAGTGGATTCTGTTTGATAATAATGCTTAGTTAAGTATTTAGTAAATGGATTAAACGGATTTTTGTATTACTTTGTTTAGTAGCATTTAAATCGGGATTCTTCTGTTTTTCTTGCATTCTTTGGTCTATAACCTGCAAAAATAATATTTTTTTATTACTTTACTAAGTGTGAATGAAGTTACGGAAGAAGACAATCATAAAGAACAATATTTGTCCAGAATTAACGAAATATTCTATTAAACTTTACCTCATTAGCAATTCCATGCAAATAATTTCTGTGCTTCTCAATCTTAGAGGCCATCGGAAGAAGGTTGTAAATGAAATCTGGGTGGAGCCAGGGTCGAAACGCTCTGAAGCTGACGCTGTCACGGAAATCATCCCAAGCTTGGATTGTTGGCTTTTCCACACTATTCTGATTACCAACTTTAATTCCCAAAATACACTCTAGAAGACAGAAAGACATATACCATATGGGACCACATTTATTCATAGGCAGATCTGTCTCCAGTTTTGAGAAATTTTGAAGAAGAATTTCTAGCCTAAGCAAGAGTAATAAAATTTTAAATTAAAAAATCAAAAAACCCAACTGCGTAGGTAATATTACTTACTTAATTTATAAAGTTTACCTTTAAAAAGATAAAAACAAGTAGGCATATTTCGATATATTATCCATTGACTAGTATTTATGTCCTCTTGCTAATTACATCAGTCAAACAAGTTCATCTGCAGCAAAATCTTACAAAAATCTCATGCAGTCGGAGGCAATTTGTCCTATAAGTTGGTATTTACAATTAAATCATAATATAGCCTCCGACTGCACGAGATTTTTGTAATATTTTGCTGCAGATGAACTTGTTTGACTGATGTAATTAGCAAGAGGACATAAATACTAGTCAATGGATAATATATCGAAATATGCCTACTTGTTTTTATCTTTTTAAAGGTAAACTTTATAAATTAAGTAAGTAATATTACCTACGCAGTTGGGTTTTTTGATTTTTTAATTTAAAATTTTATTTATTACTTTTTAGTTTTAGTTATACTGAGACGGAAGCCTGGATGGTGTAGTGGATAGGGATGAAACCAACATAATGTGAGCTGCTCGTGTAAAGCAACTTCAATATAATTGAGGATCAAGTTAGAGTGGTCTTTCTAGGAGTAGGATTTTTCCGATTGCGCTTAACTTTAAAACATTTGATATCTTCTAAAGTATTGATCGAAATTATTTAGTGTAATAGACAAGTATAATCTACTTTTAATGCCCAAACTTACTAACGTGTTTATTTGGATAAAGATTTATACTGAACTCGAGAAAAGATTAATAGCAAACTTTAAGTCGTTATAAATCCTAAATGGTTACTCTAAACGAAAAATGGCGTAAGAAACCTTTAACTGATTTTCAAATACCTATTCAATGATACCCCACTCAATATAGTTCGCCAACTTTTGTTTTTTTTATTTTTCACAAAATGGCGTCTGTTTGTCGCCATATTTAATTTTGATCAAAATAGTATCTTCAGTGACACTCGCATGGTTAAGACGAATCGATTGACGTATGAATCATTAAAATCGGCCCACGCGTTTGGTCTCTAGAGTGGCGCAAAGGAACAAACATACACACATACATACATACATACATACATACATACATACATACATACATAGGCTGATAAACACAATACCCTCCTTTGCGTTGCGCAGTCGGGTAAAAAGCATATTCATCGCATATTAAAATAATGTGATAGATACTGACCATAAGCGACATCCATAGTACATGGCAGTATCACAGTATCAATTGAAATCGGTTTTGAGGTGTCCACTTCCTGTAACTTCTTGTTCATGATCTTGGATTGGCTGGAGAATACATCCACAAATCCGTTCAAATTCTTCACACTGAAACTTGTGGTCAGAATTTTTCGACGGACACGCCATATTGGAACTAAAAATATACAAGCAAGTTATTAAATATCAGGACTACAATAAATAGAGTTCTATAATGTTAAAAGACTGCGTCTTCTTCACCATAGTCCGGAAATAGTAAATTACTTTAGAGGCCGAAAATAAAGCAATGTATGGTCGAGTAAATTTGGAAGGCCGAGACGCAGTCGAGGCCTTCCAATGTAAACGAGACCATACATTGCTATTTTGGCTGAGATTAGTACAGTTACTTTTCTCTCATTTGCGAGGAAACAATAAAAATTCACTGAAATATATACACTAAACTAGCGATTTCTCCATAATATTGTGAAATTTTAAATTAGAATAGCGCCATTGACAGGTGCACATTCCATTCATTCATTATATCTTTTTTTTTTGCGCATTCTGCCTTTCAAAAAGTTAATAATGTGAAATTGAAAACACCTAATTCATATTGTCCATACTAGTGTGTACTTTAAAGACCGTCATTACTGTCGTTTGGAGAAATTGCCGGCCTAGTCCCGCAAAGAGTGAATGTACGCTTTGTTTTTTTTAAATAACGAAGCAATTTCCGAGCAAATGGGAGAAAAGGTTTGTTGTTGGCTTTCCACTAATCTTTCTACTTTTTCCTTCTTTCTAAGCAGCTTTAGTCAAGTAATTATCTACCTTCTTTTTGATATAATTTTCCCATCTTATTTGTGACTACTATGACACCAGAGTCTCCAAACTCCTCCCCCACCAGTTTCTTTCGTCCTTTTCTGTTCGTCTTTTGCATAATTTAGATTTTCTAAACATAAAATTTGTATATGAAAATCATCCCAGAAATTGTATCAAATCTACTACCTGGAGCAATGATCGTGCCATGTCCGAGTACAGTCTTCATTAACTTCATAGTGGAATCCTTCTCCAGACAACTTTTCATGATGACCTCCGCAGTTTCCGGCTCAGCCACCACTGAAACCCAATGTTTTGTTCAAATTACTATTATAGTGTTAAGCTTAAATGTGAGACTTATTCGTTATCGTCTCAGCTTGTTAATATTAAAAACCCCAATTTTATGCTTTTACGCGTCAAATTAACAAACAAAAAGACAAATTGAGTTGCTTTCGTATTTATAATACCTACTACATAAAAATAAATAGTAAAAAAGCCCGGATGGTGTAGTGGATAGGGCCGCGGCCTAATCTAGGATTGGGTCTGGTTTCCCTTCTGGGTTGCGGTAGTAAGATGGCAGTCGCTCTGTGTAAAAACCAGTACCCTCGTTCGATCCCCTAGATTAGGTTGGCAGCCCCGTGAAATACGGGAAAAAGGCTAGGAAGATGATGACATAAAAATAAATTATATGAATATACTATAGTTATGTAGTAGTTATGTATCTACTATAGATATATATCCATGGAGATAGAATATAAATATTATTTACTAATACTTACAGCAATAAAGTTTGTTTCCAAACCATCCTGCACTAACTCCATTCCATCGCGGCTTCAGTATTTCTTGTCCAATTGCGTGAATACCTTTCATTCTCTCTGCAAAACATTTATTGAATTGTATGCAGTCTAAGGCCCGTATTTATAATCAGCTCTCAAGAGTGAGAGCGAGTTTGAGTTTGAAACAAAAAGTCATTTCAGTACAAAACGACCTGTCAAATCCATACTTAATATCGCTCTCAAACTTGAGATCGCTTTATAAATACGAGCCAAAAAGTAAGTTAATTTTTAGAGCTATAATATTGTGTATCTTCAACCATACATGGTGTCGTTAAAACCATACATGGTGTGCAGATAGTAATCGTCATTTTCTGAAATACGAAATATAAAAAGGAAAAAGCGACTATACAACGTGTAACAGAAAGGGTATATGCATCGTGAAATGTGTGAATCTACCCATAAAACTGAACAACTTTCCCTAAGGAACATAGGTCGAAATACGAAAAAAAAAATTTGACTTCCCATACTAAATGCGCTATCAGCTGATGTATTTTGTACGGAAGGTCAAAATTTTTTTTTTCGTCTTTCGACCTATGTTCCTTAGGGAAAGTTGTTCAGTTTCATGGGTACATTCACATTTTTCTCGATGCATATACCCTTTATGTTACACGTTGTATAAAAAGGAAAAAGCAACTATAAATAATAATTATAATGTTCTTCATAATTATACGGTGAATTCAATATAACATTTGCTGTTTCTAAGCTCATAGACATGTCACAGTTGTTGAAATTCGACATTGAGACGCCAGTTTTTCATGATATTTCTGATGATTTCCTTGTGTAATCATAGTATTTTTAGATTAAATCTATGAATCTAGTTGTTCTCCATATTTTAGAGAAGCTAACCATGTATAGATTTATTGAAAATTCTACTATTAACTATCATAACAAAGTGAAATGCCGGACCTTGTTTAGCTCGATTTAGAGTACTTCCCTCCTTAAGTTTGGTCAGCTTATTTACACCCAGTATATGAATAAAAACTTACCTTCTCCGTCTCCAAAAAACCAATATGAATGTTGTATGAAAGGATAACATTTAAAATCCGTTTTCAATGTATTGTACAACTTCGCTTGTCTAGGATCTTTCTTACGTCTTCCAATTATTATCAATACCGATACAAACAATATTAAAATTAACAATAACATATTTGTAGAATATCTTTGACTGTGATATAAATAAGTAAAATAATATGAAAACTGAAACACCTCACTTCTTCAAAACAAGTTATACACAGGGTCAAAGAATTTATGTCCGCTATAATATAAGGATATTTTAGGGATCTGTAGGAACCCAAAAGATGTCCATTGAGACACATACAACACGTTTTATGTTACGTTATGTATAATAATATTAGAAATAACAAATCAAAATTTTTTTGTTCAACCGCCGACCAGGATTTGAACCCGCGTCTTCGGAAACTGGCCCAAGGCTCTAATCAACTAAGCTACAGCGGATAAGCTAGAGTTCAAATCCTGTCGGCGGTTAAAATTTTTGATTTGTTATTTCTAATATTATTTAGAATTTATAAAGCACCGTGAGTGTAAAAAATCTACAAATTATGTTATGTATGTCTCTATGTATACAGCCCTACGAACAAGTAATAGAGCCTCTATCTAAAAAAATATCAAAATGGAAAAAAACATTCGACGATGCTTTTGTAAAAAGTGTACCAACCAATTTTACAGGTATGTAATCATTTATGTTATTATAATAAAATTGGTTTAGACAATTATAATTTATTTTTGTGTTTTTATTCATTATATAATGAATTACACGATTACATACGATTACATATTCATTTCATATTGAACAATAAAACGTTTATACTACACCTATTCGGAAAGTATATTAGTTCTTACTTGAAAAAAGGAAAGAAAGTACGTAAATCCAAGCGAACGAATATGCGGGCGGCAAAAATATATGGGATTTACTTTCTCCCCTAGGGGAGAAAGTATTTTCTCCCCTCCTTTATTTTTTTAAAATTCATAATTCAAAACTAGAAACAGGCGGATGCCAAAACACAAAAAGTTTGTATCTCGAAGCCCACAAAATGATACTGGCCACTTACATTTTTTGGCAGCATGTGCTTAGATTCATTTGCCTTTTTTATATTTTTTAGTAAAAAATGTGGTGAAATTAACATGTCCGCGCGAATTCTTTTTCGTTCTTTGATTTATTTGACTTATTCAATGTAAATAATTTTTTTAGTGTTTTCGATGTAATGTGTAATTGTATTTATTAGGTATGTGTTTTGTTTTTTTGTGTTCTGTTCGAATGGATGATGACACTTCAAATGTTCTTAAGATATCTTCTCATGTAAGTGATATCATTCTTTATTTTACAAGGATTTTTAATTATATTTTCCTCATAGGTGAAGTATAAAGAACTATGTATAACTCGGAAGAAAATGCGATTCCCACGAGGGTGTAGTTTGAGGCCCGAAGCGTAGCTGAGGTCTGCGGTCATGTTCTCCGCTCGTTAAACAATGTACTATTGTAAAAATATCCTTAAGCATTTCTTTCTAACTTGCACTTGACCACATAGCTAATGTTATATTTTCTTTGACAGGGCGGACACTCCGAACTACGTCATCCGGTTTCTTACTACACGTGTTTGTACAGGTTTGTATGTGTGCTAGGCAAGGAGCAATGCTCCTTGGTGCTAGGGTTGTCGACGCCAACAAAATATCCACTAGCCGTGAGTAGCACCGAGAAAAAACTGAAGTACCTACAAATTGTAAACGACAGTCAGCGCACTTATTATAACTTATTAATTCTTAAGTAGGTATTTTGTATTTTTACCTGACTGTCAAAAAAACCTGCATCAACATCGTTTTAATTATTATTCCTCAAGAAACGTTCATAAATAGATTAAATTGTTATTTCCATACATATAACTACAAAATGTTATATAGTTTTCTGGAATTTACATCACAAAAATTACAATTAAATTTTTGGATATTTTCTGGAAATTACATACAAATTACAATTAAATCGCCTTCTCGCTGGACAATCGCTATTCTCTATTTAAAAATACAAATGCTCAAAAGTAAAAAAAGAGCTTTGGCAAAGTTGTTTGGTATCATTGGTAGAACACGTGGTTTAAGGTGACGCAGTACTTTTTTACACCCTGTATTGTTAAACTTTTCAAATTTTGAACAATACTTTTTTCACGTGATCACGTGTAGAGACACGTGACTTCTTTTAAAAACGTGTAACTTTTTGCCTTGTCTTTAAATTGTTAAGTAATGAGATCTTAGTTCCTGAGAGATTGATTGTACGGTTTCTGTAAAATGACAGTTTGTTAAAGTGTAAGTAGGTATTTTTTTTTTTAAATGAAGAAAACGTGAAAGCAATTAGTTACGTACACAGATTTAAAGGTGTTTTTTATTGTTTTTATTACAATTCCACGTGTTTATTCAGTTAAACCTCTGTGACGTAAAAGGCTAGGCCAATGATGATTAAAATTATTTATTTATACTTATTTTATTTATACTTATTTATTTTAACGATGACATCATTATGGAAAAACACTTAGATATTTCAATTCGCTACCACTGTTCATGTTTTTTTTTATAAATACTCATGTCAACATAGTTCCCACAATTCAAGGAAGAAAATGCCAAGAAAACCAGCTATGAAATATGAATGAGCGATCGATCACGTTTGACACGTTTTTCCCGTAAAGTACAACCCGGTTCCTTTTAGTACACCCGATCAATAGTGTGACTATCGATATTCTTTTATCGAGTAGATTTTGAGTCCACAAGTGACAAAATGAACCTTGGTGTCAGAGTTTTTACAGCTATTCGGCCTCTTATGTAACGACCAGACGGAAGCATGGAATATTTTGTTCTCTACAGACAATTAGTTGATTCAGTCTGCATTGTCCTAAACAAACTGGTTAAAATCTTACAAAGTGATAAACTGACTTTTTTTTATTTAGCTATTTAACGTAAATATATAAAAGAATACGTTGAGTCTAACTTTTTTTCTCTTGCCAAATACATAAACCTATGGTACATAGTCTTTAAGGCACATGGCAAATAGAAGCGGTGCGGTGCCGGTGTGTCGCCGGTGCGTCGTTTTTGTATAGAAACTTCAAATCAAAAATATAAACTACGCTGTGCAGACGTAAATTACATACAAAATCGGCGCACCGGCGACGCACCGGCACCGCACCGCTTCCTAAATGCCATGCCTCTTAGACGATTTCACGGCACTTGGCTTTAAACTATCGACAGTTCGCCAACACTATAATAGCTCTTTTGTCATTAGCTGACTCGTTTTCCATTGAATACGTCATTAATCATCATCTACCATTCATCGTTTGACGTTTAAGTACGATGATTCGCGATGATTATTTATTAAACCATTGTATACTGTAGAGTTGATTGTGCAATGCTGGTGGTGTGCGTATCTAGTGAATTGGCTACTTTCCAACTAGTCAAATCAGCAACTTTTTATGAAATGTTAAAAACGCTTTTTTGTATGAAAATAGTAAATTATGACGTCACATTTTAGTAAATATTGACTAATCAAATAAATAACTTATATACTTTTAATTCGATTGTTAAAAACGAAATGTGCATTTTTTTTTAAATGATGAATGAAATCCACAATATTTTTAGCCATCAGTTTTAAGTATAAACGTTTTGAATTTTTTAAGCTACCCAGTCAAGTACCCAATTGCTTTTAGATACTGGACGCGCCGTTGAAAGGGTTTACAAGCAAACCATAACTAGGTTTCTAATCGACTTTATTGTCCTATTACAATATTGGATCATAAATGATCGTAGTAATTTCACACGAAAACGACATAATATGAAGGAAGCCTTTGAAAGAAGCCTGTGGCCAGTCAATTTTTTTACGCTCGACCACAGGCTCGACCAATCCAATCCGAGGCTCCGAGCATAGTGATGCGTTGTCGTCACAATAGTGATGTCCGGTACGGAACACATACCATTAGGAATAATGTTTGACAAGAACGTGATCAGAGTGACTTGTTTATATAAATTTTACATACATCATAAACTCGAGCGTTTATCTCTTGCGGGGTAAGCAGAGCGTAACGCACGTTTCCGCCACATCTGAAAAATATTGAGATTTTAGACTGAAATACAATACAAGTTTGTGCACCAGAAACCATTTACATCGTAAAAAAAAACTTGGAAAAAGAACAGTTAGTACAATACAGGCGGTTTGGGTAGCAAAATCTGTTTGGCTATACTTAGTAATAGGTTGTCAGACCATGGTCTGAACTACGATACACTGTAACCCTGAAATCCTTTACTGATTTTTGCTTGGGCTGAGAAGCAGCTGACAGGCAGCACATTCTAATCTAAGCTTTTCTATCGCCCCCAGTCTAACACGGTTGTTGACCACAATATGTTACTAATGCTATAACCCGTGCACATAAAAAAACGATCTATAAATGGCCGACCCTCGCATGCGTTTTCGCTCACTCTCTATTAGGTAGAGCGAGAACGCATGCGAGGAGGACCAATCACGAAGCGAGCCGACGCCATTTTCAGATCATTTCTTTAAACGCACGGCTTATACTATGTTACATAAAATAAACAAACCTATGGACTGTTCTGTCTGATAATAAAGAATTTTTATTTTATTTTTTTATAATCATTTTGCTCTGATTATTAATTTATATTTTTGTAATTGTTTCCGTCGTTACAGCGTTATACCCTTCAAGTCATGACTGGGTCATGGGTTTGGTCACTGGCTTGGAACAATTAATTTAGGGTCATTGTACTTGCTAGCTTACATCTGACTGTTCTTTGGTATATGGATTTTCTATACTATACTAAGATAATACCTATAAAAGTATACACTCAAATATTACGTTGCTATTTTGAGCTTGGGTAACGTAACCCAAGGTACCTTTTACTTACTTAATATATAAAAGACCTATAAAAGACCAAGCCCATAAACTCACAAACCCGCGATCGCCCTCCATAATACATCCTAATCACCATTTAAAAAGCCGCCCATAATATTTGTAGCGAAGGCGAATTGAAATTTCCATCTTAAAATACAACATGAAAAGGCGGCGCAGTAAAAGTCAATACGTAAGAACGGAGGGTATTTCCACCTCGCTCCTAAAATGTTTTCCACTGTGATTCATAAAAATAGATCAAATAAAGGATAAACTAAAAAAGAACACGGAATAATTTCAAAAATTATAACAAAATTATTGCACGAGTCCGAAAGTCTCAAGGCTTTCTCAAATCTTTCCACAATGAAAGACGAATCAACTTGCGAATTAAGCGTCAAACGTGTTTCTGTGTTCCGTCCGTAGGTGTGTGGAAATTAATGCCGCTGGGTGAGCTCGCACCATCGTCAACACTGCCTCGAATACCACTGGGCTAGTCATAGGGCAGAGTTGGCCACTAACTTGGCAAAATCCTAATCTAGGATTGGGTCTGGCTTCCCTTTTGGGTTGCGGGGGTCAGATGGCAGTCGCTCTGTATAAAAATCAGTATCCTCGTTCAATCCCCTAGATTAGGAAGCCGACCCTATGAAACACCTACGGGTAAAAGGCTAAGGAGATGATGATGCAAAAAAGATTTACACATCTCCACTCCAAGGAGCGCAAAGGAACTAACCATTTCAGAGTGGTCATAAGATTTTATGCCGGCCATTACCCAGGAGTAAGCGACGCGTAAATTCTTATAACCGGGTAAGTATTCAAAATATGAAAGACTCGGTCGTTTGGGCAGAACGACTAGGGCGATACGCGCAAACACGAAAAGTTGAAAAGATCTGAGTGCGCACTATTTCATTTGGACGTTTACGCGTGCGTTGTATAAAACTTTGATGGCAGCGATTCTCGTTCAGATTTTGTTCGAGTGAAACATATTTTTGCAGATTATTTTGCGTGTTAGTTTGTTTCTTTTACCCCTGAAGCCTGAACTGCTGAAATGGTAAATTCTACGTCACGATATCTTTGAGACGGATAAAGACCACTTTTCATTAAATTAAATTCACATTTAAAAATGTCAAATTACTCCTTTCACATTCCACGTTAATTTCCCAATTAAAAATCAACCTTCAAAAATCGCACACTGGTCTCGCAAAAGCGACATGATGGCCAAAAAAAGTAAAATAATATTTTCCCGATGCAAGCGTTCGCAAATTGCCCGGCGAGCCCGACCTGTCGCTTGTCAGCGTGTCAGCTGTCAGAGCTGTCAGTTGTCAGTTAGGCTGACACCCACCGGGCGACGCCGATTTACATAAAAGTGGTAAGTGACAATTAAAAGTGGCCGTTGTGTAACTGCGTTATTGGCTTCTGGTTTTGTGCGACTTATTTATTGTTGGCTGAGTGATGGCCGCGGCGATGTGAATGGAGAGCTGTTTGTTATTTTTGTAATTGCTGGTTTTACGACAGTTTTAAGACTAAGGACATTTCACATTGTCATGATGAAGGCGTCGGTTTTATTTTTGCTTTCCTATTTCATAGAAATATATTACTGAGAACCGCGATTAAAACGATTTCGTTAAACTTAAAGAAGCGAAACTTTGTAAATAATCTCCTACATTAAACCAACAATCTATTCAAACCCGTATCTAAATTAATCCACCAATGTTTTCTAAAAACGCTCGTTGAAGATTGCTTTATAAAATTTATCACTCGCTCGGCTTGCTCGACTCGCCTATAACGGCGGCACGTTCAGCTATCTCGATGATGTGCTATTAATACCGCTGATAGGGGCCCGTTAATGCGACCGTGTATTAACCCTATCCACCAGCAAGTTAAGGGGAAGCTGTGATGGTTTCTTTGTGTGTAGTTTTTGTACTTAAAATGACGCTTTAGCGGCACAGTAGGACGCTCTAGGAGAGACCTACATCATAATTATATATCCAGCAATGGACTGATATAGACTGATGGTATTTCAAACAACTATAGATTGAAGCTTGGATAGCTAGAAGTGACTGATGGAAAAGGAAAGTTGCAGCAAGACGTGTAAGCAGAACTCAACCGTCTTTTTGCTTAGACATTTTATAGACCCGTAGAGTCTCTTTCTCCGAAGCTGATGAATATTGTACATAAGTTTTAAAAGAATAAGGTAATTTTTCTATATACGGAATAAAATCTTTCAATAAGACACTTCATATCAGCTTGTATGTAACCTTTACTCTACCTTTACATCTCGTCGAGAGCCGCGTGAAGCCGTTATAACGCAAGCTCTTCAAAGGGCTGCCTCTTAACTTCAACTCCAGCTCGTGTATTAATATACCACTTACCGCTTTATGTTACGGCCAAAGTCGGCTGCAGTAATTGTTTAGGGTTGTTTTACGTTATGACTGTAATAACTTCGCCCGATTTAATAACTCCCCGATTATGGAGTGGCTTTTGAATTATGGCCAAGCTTATTATGTCAAAATGTTATGGTATGGTGAAGTATAAATCAAAGTTTGAATGCCAGTTTTTTTGGGTTAAAGGCTTATTTTAGACGGTGATTTGTTTGAGTATGAAATATGTAATGACTTAGGTTATTAAGCCATAAAGGTTAAGCTTTTCGGCTATGATTTTTACGTAACCTTGTAGAACACTTTTGTAGAACTAACGTAAAAAAGATAAAATTGAACATACTGAAGCAGTAAATATTCGCCGAGGATCGCAGAACCTCACTTAGGAACCATCAACAAAATAAAACCGGCAAATGTTACACTGTGCCCTTTATCCATCATCCGATAAATTCTCATCACAAACGATCGAGCAACAAAATAAACCGGGCCGAAACATGCTCCCGAAAGAGCATGGTCCAATAAGTCACCCTCACGGCCCACTGTGCGGTGCTAAATTTTTATATTCGCGAAAGGGAAACTGTTATGTCCAGAGTGAATTTGGCGGAAACGAGACACTTTAGGGCCGAAAGCGCCTGTCGTAAATTTAACATAAATTTTAAATGTTTTTTTTTTTCATGTCTGTCTACATTTCGGTTGATAGTGGAGTTGAAATGTGTGTTCCGGTTACGGTCATTATCTTCTGCCACTTAAAATTACGATTGCAAACAGATGTTTCTTTTCATTCGAGTAAATTAGTTCAATAAAATACGGACTGAACAATAATTAATAGGGCTAACAACAAAACTTGAAACAGAAGTACAATTATTTAAACTTATTCTCAATTTTTCAAGTCAGTATAATCGAAATCTAGACCTCCTATAAGTAGAACACGTCTTTTAGCTGGAATGAAACGACAACGGCTATCAAACATTGTTCAGAACATAACACACAGTGGGCACGTATCCCCAACCACCAGCCATAAGCATGTTTACTTTACCGCCGGCCATTAAAAATTTCTCTCACCGCAACGTTTAAAAACAGAACGGTTTCGCATTCACCAACGCGAGTACATTAATCAGCGTTGCGGTCGCCAGCTGTCGCGTTGACAGTGATGCGAGCGATGGATGATGCGTGCAGTACAGGACAGAAAAGGGCGACATTTTTCTGACATACATTACTGGCTGGGAAAGAGCATGAAAGTTTATACACTCTTGAAATTGGTAATGAACAGTGATTTTGACTCTTTCCCGTTTTAGACGTTGTGCTCGAATTTGTGACAGTAGCTTTTTGTCCAACAGCACGTCCGGTCGAAGCACTGTGTATGGTTTTTGCTATATTATTCACAACTCCACTGTCTGCTTTTTCATTAAAACAATCATCCGCCTGTCACAAAGTACATAGTTGTGTTAGCACTACCAATAACCTTAATCGTTTTATTGTACCTAGTAATAGTTATTGTTATAGTAATAATAATAATTAAATTGTTATAGTAGTGTTTCATTGACAAGGAAGAATTTGATGACAAATTTCAATCTACTATCTAATTTTAGTAGAGTTCTTCGAATGACGAGACTGATGAAATCCGCCACCTTGTTTATTAACATGTCTACTTAATGGCATTTAGACTACCTTACCTACAGAATAAAAAGCATTGTTTTTAAAAATCCTCACAGGTACAAAGATATTCCCTCCCCATTCATTTAACGCCAGGCACAATAACCCCACAATTTCAAAGACATAACCCTTTCAATAGAGCTATTCCTATCTCGTCTGTACCTCCAGCAATGCTTTCCGTAGAGCTATCTAGAGTGGCGGTCGTCAAAGTTTAGTGTCGCGACACGGTGTCGTGACATCAAGGATAGTGTCGCAATTTGGCGAGCCCTGCCGCCCTTTGCCTTCCGTTTTCATTTCGCGCGAAACATTTTTCTTTACGATACTGCGGTGTCTCAGGAGCGACTGTGAAGGGGTGGTACGATAAACGACGTACTATGAAAGGTGTAGAAAAGTATAGTGTTATTTGAAATATTGTTATCATTATTATCTTCAGAGCAATATCATGTTTTTTTACTAAATTAATATATTTCGTATTTTTATCGCATAAATAACATATTGTTATAACGTAAATGACTGTACAAATAACATCACAAACGCGATCAAACAAGGCTTACGGACTAAATAACGTCATTCATGGCAGGCCTGATCGAACAAGCCTTTTGAGTTAACCCTGCCACTGGGTAATTTTTCATCGACCCTTTTTCCATTCGACACGACAACTTCAGCATTCATTGCTGCATAACTTGCATAGGTTTCATAAAAACTGTATAGAAAAGAAGCAATAGATGTAAAAGGTTAAGAAGTATCGTCAGTCGCCATTTTTGTTGACATCAAAGAGCTGCATCATTTTTCATGCTTTGTATCCAGGGGCTGAGTCACGCCTCTTTACAACTTCGAAGCGCTTCTATAAATTATTTATTATGTGCGTTCCGATTTGCATAGCGACATCGGCTTTTTGAGGTTATTAATGGATGTTTTTTTACTGTAGAACTAACTTTTAAGTCTTTGGGTATGATTATGATCGATGGAAGCGAAGAACACTGGAGATGAATCAGTTAGTTGAGTAGATGCTAACGTCTGTGTTTATTACTGGAAGAATCTTTTTATCCGGATCATAGACCATAACCAGCATCTAAAGATCTCAAACAGAATTGAAGCACATTTCACGTTTTAAAAATTCCAAGTAAATGCTCTAACTCTTATGAACCAAACGGAAATGCAAAAACCCAGAGATTTAATAGACACTTAAACACTTATTCACCCTCATTCTATTTCAATATATTTTATTTTCTTTTACGACCAAAAGCTTTTAACACTTCCTGAATTCATAGGAATATCTATAAATTCCTCAATGACCCTTGTGTACCATGTGGAATTTTTTAAAGTTTTATATCAGCCCACTGTGCACTCATCACTCAAAATATGGGCGCCACTGTCAAGGGTCGAGTTTCAAATGTTTTTTTATTCAAAGGACATTTGCCACTCTTGTGAGTTAACTTTTTGTTGGTCTTAACAACGGTGATTTTGACAAATTGCTTCCGATTTTAACAGAAGAAGATAATGGATATTTAATGGGATTGAAGATGTTTACTTGAGGAACATTAATGTTAATTTAAAAAATAAACCAGTTGTCACTAATGGTCCCCAATAATTAACTTTACTACGCTTTTTAAATTATTTTATATTCTTTTACGTACAATATGTACACAACATAAACTAAATCTTACTAAAATTATTTATTTACCAATTTTTTATTAAACAACAACAATTTTTGTCAACCTTTTCGTTTTCTTAGGACATAAAATGGCAGGTGGCCATTTTATTCAAAATAATTAGTGGTTTTATAGCGGCCATTTTGAATATTAATCGAACTTATTGTTAGTGTAAATTGTTAATCGGCCTAATTGCCTCAATCGTAATATTTTTCAGATTAAATCTTCTTTCTTTTTCTTTCCTTAGATTTTTTTTTAAATGAATAAATATAATAAACTGAAATAAACAGAGCTACAGCTCTATGAGCTCTATCTACTCTTTTTGCAGCATAATTCCCAATAAATAGCAAAAAAGTCTCATTTAATTCCCATTCCAGAAATTAACTCCCATATTTTTTGCGCGTCGTACCACTGGGTGCAATAAAATTTGTTAAGACACTAAAAATCCATTCGTTTGCGTCTACCTTATTTATAGTTTCCTGAGCGATACGTTAAGTGAGGAAGTCACTACTTAACTGTCATGTTGGTAAAGAAATAAGGATGTCAAGCTGCCTAAGTAGATCCCATTTATATGCCTACGAGGACGGTCAAATGATACCACTTGTTTAAAGTTGTACATTTTGTTTTATTTTATTTAAGAGAACTTGATGAAGTATAGAAATAGACCAATTTATGATGCAAGTCTTTACAATTTATTTTAAATTGTCGGTATTCGTTCAGAGTCCCGATACTAAGTTTCTTTCTTGCGCCATAAGGGGCTAGTTTAACCGGAGGAAATTAAGTAAATGAGTCGTATAATTTTCTGAATACTACCTTCTGAATGTGCTGAAGCTAAACTTTTTATCGCCCGTTGACTTTCAGAATAGATAAAGGCTTCAATAAAAAATATTTACAGATATGTTTTCTGTTCTTTCATGATATAAAATGACAAGTCGTGATTATTGCAACTACGAATTGCTACTATTGCCTCTCCCTTCTCTTGTCAGTATTCATCCTGGTCACCTGTCTGAGCTGAATACCTCCCTCTGCGGCCCATCGTTACTGTCAATTTATCTTCGTTCGCCAAATTACAAACACACTTATTTTTTGCTAGCATCCCGCCCCATGGTTTTACTCGGCTCATTCAGATTGTTCCTTATCTGGTGTTAATAGAGGCCATACCTTGAAAAGTCAAAATCGTAAAGACATAACTTCTCATTTATAGGTAAGTATTGTAAAAAATGGTGCTCTATTCTGCTATTTGATGTTGAAATTTTTTATTGCACATTTAAGTACATAAGCAAGGCCATGGAGGACTAGACTAGTCCCTTTTGAACATTGTAATCCCGCTCATACATAAGTTTATCGGGTCGATCGACTCGAAACCTACTCGAAAAGAAGAGGAAATGAAGTTGCGCCAACAGCTAGAATATTCTTGTCAGCAAGATATTTCACATAAGTCTTGTCGAAAAACTAAAGCCAAGGAAAACACCAAAGACTAAAAACAACAGCAAATACAGTAACGCATATCCGTTCACGGTGACAGAGGTGTAACAGTACGACAAGATTTTAAATGAACGTGGGCACAAGCGCTGTATGTTATGCAGAACTGTCAAAAATGGCGTTAGCGGCATTATGGCGGCGTTAGTTCCATTTTTCGCCACGTGCATTTAAACCCTTGTCGGACTCTACCCGCAGATAAATCCGCGATTCTCTAACAAGCCGTAAACGGCCTGAACAAACAACTGTGCCGCTAACTGACACACAAATTAGGGTTCCCTACGCAAAACTAACATATCATAGAGATGGTACTCACTGTGTTACAAGATCAGATGATGGGGAAGTGTACGCATCGGACTCAAAGGCGCTCCTTAGGAGCTACAGGGAGTTTTAGTGACACCGGGACATTTCGCTATTGTGATATTTCGAGACGGGAGGTTAGGAGAGGGCTACGTCCAGCAATAGACTTACTTATACCTGATACATCATGATAGAGGCTAAATGCAGAAGCTTTACCATGGGTAAGTACATAGATAAGGTTGCGTTTTTACCCCTAGGGGGCCTGTAATTTTTGGATTGAAATGTATATCGCTACCGCTTTAGTGACAAGTTGTCAGCCCTCAACTGGTTTTTAAAGCATGTCCCGGAGGAGAAACAGCTTGCGCATTTCATATTTTTCTTGTTACCATTGTACTTAGAAATTAAAATGTTTTTTATTAAGTTTTCTCATCAAAAATCTATATTATGTCTAACTTCAAAACCTCCACATCTTATTTTTCGCTTCATCTCTCTCTAGATCCTCATAGATCTCCTAGCTAGATGTTTTCCGTATATTGTAGTCATCCACAGCAATATTCATTTCCACTGGTAAACATGTTTCGTCTTCAGTAACAAATCCTTTGTACTTCAATTCGTTTTGATGCTATTAATATGACGTAAGATTCTATTTCATAGAACTTTAATCCAATCACGAAGAGCAAAATTTTCATTCTCTTTCCAAATCTGATCGTATATGCATCCACTAATTCACTGCACTGCCAAATCCTACTGACCAACCAATATGAACCCTACCGTCTCAATTTTAAGGCCGATAGCTCCATCCCCGGTATCACAGGATATAGTTTATTATGGTAAGCTTAATCAGCGAGGAAGTTTAGATTCACGAGTAGCTTAGTTTGCGAGCTCATGTGTTCATTATTACTGAGTATTAGTAGTGATGGTGAACTTCTAACTTATATTAAGTGGAATCAGCTGCGATTTTCGTTTCATTTTCTGTTTGAAAATAAATAACTGGAGGATCTTTTCCAATGTCACCATTTTTGGAATTCGAATAGGAAACATTTTAAGATTTTATATTGACAGGGAATACTGCTTATATTATTATTATTTCCATATTTTCTTTATCCCTTTATGGACATTAAATCCTCGACACCACACTATAACACTTAAAAAGCAGATATTTTGAAGACTGTACATTTAGCAGTCTTACTGCTAAGATAACGATTCCTTCCAGAAAATAACAAAAGAGACGTCCCTAAAGTTATATTATAATTGTAACAGTGCTAATGAGCCCGGTACAGCCAGCAGCGCGAATCGCTGTTAATTCTTCGCCGCTAAACAACACTGGTGGAAATGGGCCGAATAAATCAGGGCTAACTCTGCCCAGGGGACGGTAGCGTCGGCAGAAAACTCCACGAATATTTTATTTGCGAGTTATTGCTGTAAGGCCGGTTGCAGGAAAGAAAAATACAGGGTTATTTTGTAGCCAGTACGCAAATTCAGGAGGGATACTGAGGCAACGAAACTGAACAACTTTCACAAACAAATTCTTTCAGGAAAAGCAAAGAATTTTGGCTATCCTATACGAATTTTTAATCGATGTTATAATATTTCATGGGGAAGTAATTTTATTTTCCTGAAAGAGTTTCCGTATAAAATTTGTTCAGTTTCGTTGTCTGAGCAGCCTATATAAGTGCGTAAAGCTGTCCCTTACACCCGGTATTTTATTTGCAAGTTATTGCTGTAAGGTCGGCTACAGGAAAGAAAAATATTGGGCCGTTGTTTTTAGTGGGGTTTACTTAAGTGGGGTTGTTTGTAAAGCAAAAAGCATAACGATATTTGCAGCTGCATGTAGCATGCTACTTGTGAAAAATAATGTGTTTCTCATAACATTTTGGTTAATTTAAGCTTTCTATTTCAAAATATTATTTTATCCTACTGTAACGTTCAGGCATATAATGCCACTACTGTAGTAGTTCCAGGCCCTGTAGCATGTATTTGACAGACGGGCAGTTAACACTGAGAAGCGACGAGAAGCGATGCGGCGTCAAATTGCTTGAAGATGCATCTCATTGTACCGAAAAGTGAATTTTCTTCTATAGATGTGTTAATAAATGGCTATCGCGTCCTTCTGCTGCATGCTACAAGGTCAGTGAGATATCCAGGTATTCTATGTAAGTAGATTCAGGGAACGAGCTAGTGATCCACTCCTACTTTACAAACTTCTTAATATCCGCTCAAAATAAGTCGAAGTTGCAGAAGCAAAGAGCTTTTGAAAATAATTTTACAGTACCTACAAAAAAATACAGTATTGACGCAATCACTTCTTCCCCAACTCGAATCGACATAGATAATTCATCGGTCTGTCATTGTCACTGCTGTCGCTACCTCCAAACAGGCGGGTGTATTCATTAGTCGGTCCATTAATTATTTTTTGTTGATCCCCGAGCGACAGGGGCGGCATCCTCCGCAACATTTTACACTTTCATTTAAATTGGCAGCATCATAGAGGGCAAAATTGCAACAGCATTACTGTATGCTCTACGGGGTAGGCAGAGCGTCACTGACCTAAAATGTCAAGGTTTTCGCAACGTCTGAAATTGACGGTCTTTCTGAGAGTCAAAGTATACTGAGCTTGAGTGTGAATTGCAAGTTTTGAAGTATTGTATGGACTTCGGATCGGATCCAGAATTCTTGAAGTTAAAAACTAAGCATCTCTATTAGGAAACACATTAAGAATTCTCATTAGCGGAATCGCTACCCATCTCCAAGTGACATACGAGCTGACCACGTAGTTTATTACGCCATCCGACAGTGTCACAGCTGACAGACGCCCGTAACTCACTGACATAAGAGCTATTATTCCGCGCCATCGAGTAATGCGGCGGTAAATAACATGGTAACCTAATGTTGACAGCTGTTTTCAGTCATTGAAAAGTCATTTCATTTCAGATGCTTTCGAAATAAATGGAACCAATGTAAGTTTTTTTTTTTTTTTGCATTTTATAGTACCTCTAGATACTGCACCTGGCTTAGCAAATAATATGTACATGATGAATGTGATTACCGATTACCAATAGCCATCTAAATCCATCCAGCGTCAGGGAGTAACAAATACACCCAAACTTTCCCATTTATAACATAGTTTGACGTTCTCACTACTACTTCTTCTTCTGAAATACAGCACTGGTTAAGTTCACTTTTCCTTTACATTTAGCAAAGATCAAATGGCTACACTCCATTTAACTAGATTAAGGTTTATTTTATGACCCCCGCAAAAATATCAAAAATTCAAAACCCACAAAATGTTAGAAACCTGAAAATAAACAATCAAATTATAATACCCGATGGATGGCTTCTCGGAAATTTAGGGCAATTCACACTGCGTAGCGATGCGACGCAACGCAGCGCGCACTTTTCAAGAACTTGATACAATATGGAACGTTTACTATGCAAAAAGATAAAAATTTCTTTGACAGAATTCGAAAATTCTGCGGTGCAGTCTGTCACTTCGCGTCTGTCAACTAGATGCATCTTCAAGCAGCTTCGCGCCGCATCGCGTTGCGTCGCTTCTCGGTGTAATCCTTACTTTCATTTTGACGAGAGCAAACCCACAGCTTTCAAACCTGTCAACAACTCGTTTCAATTCCACTAATTCCCTCAAACGCAATTCCGAGAGAGTTAAATAAACATTTTGAATTCAGAATTCCACATCAAAGGATCTACCACTCATCGGTCTTGGGTAGTGATGGGTGGCAAAAGTAACTATTGGTATTTTACGTCACATAGGAAGGTGCAACCTAGAAGAAACGTTCTCGTTTTACCTAAATATACATCGCAGGTGACCCGATTAAAAAATAGTAAAATTACATAGTAGGTGTTTGGCCGATTGGACATGGACACTAATCAAACACTAGGTTGAACAATGTATGGGTGATAATTAGAGAACAAAATCCTACCTAAACCTCTTAGAATTATCCATACACACACTGTCAGTTTAAGTAGAGAGTTGAGATACCTCTCCCAAACTGGATATGGTTTGTGTAACAATCACTATCAAACACAGCGATCGGGACCGACGGCTTAATATGCCCTCCGAAGCACAGAATCCTTTTTTTTCCTGACAGTCAGGTGTTTCAGCTCAGCCTGCATTGTCCTAACCATACTGGGGAAAAACTCACAAAGTGCTAAATTGACAAATATAAACTTTGTGTTCCCCCCTGGGAATCAGAACACTAGACCACGGAGGCAGTACACGTAACACCTATTACCTACGTAACAAGTTCCTGCGCCCCTCCCTAGTACCTCCAATAGGGCGTCCATCCTTCAAGTCCCGTGACATTTCGGGACACACTGGGACCTTTCCCGGGATAATTGTTACCTCGCACTCGACGAGTCGTTTGTCTTGTCCCGAGATCGCTAATGGAACTGTGATTTGTAAGTTCTAATTATGGAAGCACTGTGTGGGTGACTTTATACAGTACGACTAGGCTTTAAATGAAGGCGAGCGGGGGCGCTGCATGCTGGGAGAACTGGGAGAACTGTCAAAAATGGCGTTAGCGGCCTTGGCTTTAATTCCCTTTTTCATACATACAATACATACATGCATACAATCGGGTCTTCATCCTCTATGGGGAGGGCAGTGCGTCAACGACCTAAACAAAGGTCGGTCTGCCACGTGTGACAAGAATTGAGGGTTATTTTAGATGGATCTGTATATTGCGCTGTAGTGACAGGTTGTCAACCCATTGCCTATAGTTTAATACACTGACACTCTCGTTACCTGATTTTTACAGCATAGCCGGCTGACCAATTCTATGTTATTATATCGCTCCCAGTCTAGCATGGAAGAGTTTCCTTTTCCGCCACATTAATTTAAAGCCTAGACGTACCGTAGTAGCGGCTGTGAGTCATTTGTTTTATTTCTCTGGGGGTTTGGAAGAAGCTGAAAGTAAATACGGTTTAAATTTAAGGATATGGTTAATGCAGTTTTCTAAGTGGAGTTGAAAGGATAGTCTAAGATTAATTGTAGTTGCAGTAATAATAGTAAAAAGGCCAAGAAAGTAATTATAACCTGCTCGGATTTTTTTTTATTTGTACGATATAATAATGATAATGGTCACACGAAAATCTATTTTCTTTGAATATGAAACGAGGCTATTCCAAAATAATTTATTATAAAAGAAATACCACGCAAAAACATAAAAATAATAACACAACGAGTTTTCAAAACATCATTATGAAGAAAACAAATTCTCTCTTATTAAATTGTTTTTTCCCACTTTGTTCTCTATTTCAACTCTAAACTATGTCATAAATTCTATCAACAGGAAACTATCGTAAAACGTGTTGAAGTCAACAGTGGGATGACGTGAATTTCGAAAATCGGTCGACAAAATGAATACGTTGTAGAGAATAATGGCGTCAGAAATAACCAGCTATCCGTTCGTAAGCCGTAACAAAGTGTTCAAATTAAATTAATCCTCTATTTCTTAAATTATTTGACAATAACATATAGTCGACGCGCGTTGAGCACGATTAACCTACGCCAGGAATCGTTATTTATGACTGCACACAACATAAAGTTTCATTTTTATAGTTCCGGCGGGGCTATTTTTCAGGCTCAGTCGGGGCTATTATTTTAATGGCTTCTTCGTCTCTTTCAACATGTTTTGGGAATACGGGACAAACCGCGGGACGAGAGTTATGGCGGTAATTAAGCGGCTGAAAAAACCGTGACGTATCGTTTGTGAGTCGGAGCAAATGTCGCGAACTATCGTCGGGGTGGCTGTGGGAACAGAAATAACACCATCAGGGGTTGGATAGAGTTACGAACCGAAGATGCTTACATACTATATTGTTATGTTACGATCTTACATTACTCAAAGATAAACAGTTTTTGCAGTTGAAAGCGACAAACATTTTGTCATAAAGATTGTATGAAACTTTTTCAAGCAACGTTGTTATCAGCGTTACAGCGTAAATTACACACTTTCATCCCTACCAATTAGGTACCTATTTGCAAAGCTTGGACTCACTAGGTATTTAATTTTAGACAACACAGCAAATTGTTTACACATCCTGATATCAAAAATTTTACAACTCTCAATAATCAGTGATAAAATTAAAAATGAAGACAGCTCTATTCAGTGTCTCCCTAGTGCTGTGCTGTATGACATATCGACGAACAGACGGCGAGTCCGGGGCGTCACAACACGACAAATTTATGTGCTTCTTAACGCCCGCCCGCCTATTAGCAGCACTGTATTTTTCACGTGGTCGGGTAATGTGACCACGATTGTTGTTCCAGGAAATGAGAATTCATTTTGTAGGGTTTCATCTAAGAAAAATTTAATTGTTTCACAAATTTCCTGTAGACGAAGCTACTGAAGTTGATGTTTGTAAAAATGGTGTGTCATCAGTTGTTACTTTTCTGAGTTTAATTTAAGAAGAATAAAGACTTTTTATTTCTTGAAAATGTAACTAATTAATTTTTCATGCAACTAACTGATCAATAGACGTTACTTTACATTACAATGTAGGTTCTATTAGAAAACTAATACTTGCCATAGTAACATTTATGAATACTATCAATGGATTTGTCTACAACATAATATTTTCTTCCAAAAATAAGTTCTCAACAAAGTATTTTGTGAATGGCCCACAGTACATCACATATGTCAAAAATACACTAATCCCTAAACGTATGGCCAACCTCATCCCCAGCTGAGTTATCGTTTGAGCTTTTTATTTCTGGAACACATCGCGACAGCTCAGCGGCTTTCGTCTTGTAAATGTTATTAATCGACAAAGCTCCCGGCGACACGTGTGTCCCACCACTATAAGCCACACTAGATTTTATGAAGCTGTGATATCGGTAATGTTTGCTTCCAATGCTGGTTTTACTTGGAGTATAAATTGAATGTTTGAGCAAAAGGAGTAATGTATGTTTTGCGTTGAGATGGAGTAGTAAGCTGAGTATATGAAAAGACAAATTATTGTGCAGAATGTTTGTGTTCGCTGCTCTTTGTTGGCGTCAAAGAGCAATCAGTCATGTTCGTACGGAAAGTCTGAAAAGGTATTGTCGCTTTGTAGTACATAACGACCCGGGTAATATGTTTTGTGAAATAAATTATTCAAGGAAATAAGTCAGTGTCAAGCGCAATAAGCTGTAATAGGACATGGTCTTGAAATGCCTAATGAGATGAAAGAGTCTAATGGATATAATGAATTAGACCGGACTATTTCTGAGTTAAGCTCATTAAAGGCGACAAGTTGACAAGCCACTGGAGTTGCTTAATGGAATAGAGGATGGTAATTTAATAGTCTATTTGTGTCTGACTCCTCAGAGTTCTTCTGGGCCCGACGGATAAATAGATAAACGTATTAGTCAACTACGAAGAGCTGGTTTTATGTTCAGTCTAATATTAATCTTTCCATTCAAATTAAATTTGTCTCGGTAAATAATTAATCCTATCTTTGAAGTAATATAGTAAGTATTTTCAGAACACATCAATGAACTTGAATTTTCATTGAATTAGTAAAGTATAATGATATTGTGCCCATATTATTTCCAATCTCGTTAGCATTCCAGAGATATCGGCATTTCAAAATTTTGACGTCAATTTTAAACTATTGAATAACCATCAAGGAATTTTTTGTTATTATTTGGCTCCAATCTCACAAGTACTTACTATCACGAAATCAGATTTGTAAATAAATCTAATTGATACATTTACTTTGGCATTTCCCTCGTCGAGATATTTTTGCTTTCTCTATTCGTCCAATATCCTTCAACTAGGATTTAGTTAGGACAACCGACTTTAGAGATCTCAAAAAGTCCTATAAGTTATCACGCAATCTTATCTGTAGGTACCTCTAAAACTATCTTTTCAATCTGTTTTACTTCATTGCTTTCAACATCGTATTTTATTCCCTCAACCCTCTCTACATCTCTGATTTCCACACGCTCTTTAGTCAAATCGAGTTCTAAACAAGTGCTATCACTTATCACCAGTATTTTTGATTTAATTCCTCCCTCGCCCGATATCGAGTTAGCATCTGGCGCGGAGTGAGTGGCAGTTCTAATTGACAGTAATCAATTCGCTCTTTCAATATTCTTCAACTAGGATTTTTCTCCGTTCGTTTTTACATCGGCGTTCCCTGGCGTCCTGTGAATTTATCGCTCAATTAGTCTTGTTTAATAGCCGCCTGCCGTGCTGATGTCTGCTTCTCGCGCCTCTAAGGGCTGCCACGTTGAGATCGTAAATTTTTCTTCATTAAAAACATGTTGGTAGTTTTTTTTACGTTAAAGTGGAATGAGATATAGTTTTAGTGTAAAGTGTTTGGAATCAGACTGTGTAGTTAATCCTAACGTAATAGGGAAGCTTCAAGAAAATCATTTTTGTTTGACGTGAACGCTCTGAAATATTTCTTACTGATTTTGGTTTTAGCCATTTTAATAAGTATTCTCATTTTGTTCTAAATTTTAGTAGATTTTAGCTTACATTTTCTTGATGAATTCTATTTTCATATCATACTGGAAAAAGTATACCAAACTAAACCAAAAGTATAAAACTTTATCTATTAAAATTTGTGCCAGTAAGTACTACTAAGATACCCCAAGAGTACTCAGACCTGATACAAACGAATGGTGCGAACTATTACATAGCTACATTTTCTTCTTAACATTAGCGCGGGGCACAGATATCCCGAAAACATCCCGACACAGCCCTGACAGTCGGGAAGACGCAGAGAAATGGGATTAAATTAATTGTCGCATCAGTCAGGAGGCGGCGGGGTGTTTTTTATTAGTCGAGTGCCTCTCGCCCGCGCGCCCCTCCCCTGCGCCGCGGCAAGTAAATCACGGGCTAAGATGTGGGGAAATGTAGAAGAGGCATTTTGTGATGCAGATATCAGAGATGATATGCAACACAGTAAAACAACAGAATCAACCCATGTCTACTACTACATCAGCCGCAACAATTGATTGCTGGACTGGACATGACGGTCTCCCCACGACAGGACAGAACGTATATCCCTTTTAATCAGCTTTTACGAGTATATACCCCATATTTTTTGCTATTCTGATTCTGACGCAGCCCCAAACGGTTTTATTAGAGTAGTTATAAGATAATATTTCGGAAAAATGCATTGCCGTTTTTAAACTGTTGGTAAACTTATTAAACAAAGTAAATGGACGTAAATAAAATGGTTTCATCTGGTGGTTCAACGTAGGACAAGGACACAAAAGAAAAAGTGTATTATAGACTTTTCCCATAACTCTATCTGTCTAGCCACGGGATGCCATATCCAGACCGTTACATTCCCACATCCCTACGGTCGCGCCCCGGCGATTTGTCCGCGCTTTGATCTTGGCGGGATTTATCGACATTATTTTTAACGCGGCCCATCACTAGTGACTGACTGACTCGCACCACTCGCTCGCCGCCATACTGAATGTTAATTTATTATTTATCGATATGATTTTAATGTTTATATAGCAGATAGCATCGATGCCAGTTCTAGTTATAAGGTAAGTTTATAAAGAAAGAAAGGCAAGAAGAGTGGAGGTATATTATATTTAAGGATGTTATAAATTCTTCAGACATTCGGCCAGGATTAATTCTTATATTAATTAAGTCCGAAGCAAAGCAAACTTACCGATAACTCTGTCATATTTGATCCAGACTAGATTTAACCCAAATTCATTGCAGTAAAAATAAAAATAAATTCTCAAATTCTTTTGCCTTTCGAACAGTATAACTGGAATAAAATTCTGAAAAAAGACACAAATTAACACCCAGTATTTCGTTTTAATAAAACACATCCCGTCTACTAAGCGAGTGACTCGCTGATCGCCCCGGTATATTTATCGGCTGGCGTGCTCTCCGAGTGGGAGTCAGTCAGATTTATCTTGTTCAACCTTCTGTTTGTGAAGCCACGTGAGGCTGAGCTTGCATGTTGGTAACTACTTCAAATCCTGAGTTTCCTGCTGTAGAATCAGAGAGGTAATTATTCAGAAATTCTCCAACAAGGCAAATGCATTCCCTATCCCTCAGTCATTGCTGCCGATTCTGTTGGAAAATTTGGCAGAATTATAATTAGCTGTTGTATTTCTCTCTTAATTTTATTCAAATTCTAGAAAGTGACAGAACTAAACTAAAATTAGTTAAGGTGTATTTCCAACAGAATCGGCACCATTGGTTAGATATTCGGAGTCCCATTATTTCATAATAGATATTGTATTGAAAGTTTCTTTGTAAAATGAGTGCCCTGTAACCTTAGCCATTAGTAACTTTAACCATCATCAACTCAAAATATACGTTGGATTTGAACCCTAACACGGCTAATTTGAGTTTTCTTTATGACCTGTTACTTCTTCTTCTTCTTCTTCTTCGAAGAAGAACTGTTACTATCAAAATTATTTGATCACGTAGCTGTTTCTAGAGGTTGTAATGTCCATATTTCAACCATATTTCAACATACGACTGCTGTCCTGTCAGTATACTTGACGAATAGCATTTAATATTTAGATTTATTGCCTGAAGATGTCACTACTGGACACAACTATTGTTGTGGTTAGCATACGGAGGTACTACTTATTTGTGAGTAATGGCAGTAGGTACCTACTACTTAGTTATTAAGAATGAGATGTAGTTTGATTGTATGTTTATGGAGGTAATGTATAGTCGACACGTCGGAAATTCAGATATTATAGTGTTTTCATTATAAATTACTATGTATGTAGGTATGTTATCTGACAGCATATTATTTAAATGTAATTTTTTTCATACAAATTGTATGAGCTTTGAGATATCACAATATAATGTAAAAGCGATAGCAAGAAGTTATTTTAATTTGCGAATTTTGTAATTGCCTGTGTCAGGGTGCAATAGGCGGAAATGCCCCAATATAAACACCGATTCAAAATTATCAAACTAATATGTGCCCGACCTGCAAACTAACCTGAGATTCTCTGATACTAATTAGGCTTCCCTGGTCATCCAAAAACCAATCCAAATTGAAGCAAAACCACAGGCCACCAAATAGTGTAGAACGAAACCTCGAAATTGTAAAACTATTTTCCGTTCCCATTGCGAGCGGTCGTATATAACCACGTCACGCAGTGATTTGCTGTCCATACATGATACACACGGGCGGGACGGTCAGCAAATAAATTATTGGCACAGTACAGCACATACATACCTATTTTATTAAAATAAAATAAAATAAGGGACAGCTTCCCGCAAAATTAAAGGGGTTGCTCAGTTAACAACTACCCTAATAACTCACAAAAAATAACACTTTCAGGCAATTAAAAACGAAAAATTTAGCTTCCCCGTTATTTTCTGATCAAGGTGGTCATTGTATGAGGATATCAAAAATATTTTTATTTAATTGAAAGAAGATAGAAGGACAGACTTAACCTGTCTAAGATTTTGCCTAGTTGATTACGGAAAAGCCTAAAAATGGCTTTCCCATACAAAATTACCACATCAATTAGAAAAATTGAATCGGTAAGTCAATATATTTTACAATTCTTGAAAGAAATTCTTGGTAAAAGTTGATCAGTTTCGTAATTTGTTTACTGAGCATATTACCTACACGCAGTATTTAAAAAAAAACTCATCCAGTTTTGTTTTGACCAAAACAAGATATCGCCGTTCGTCATTCTCAAAAGCAATGAACCCCAAACATTTTCATCAATAAACAGTAGAAACACGACACGAACTAGCCACGCATATAAAGGGTCTAAAATACACCCACACGACCGCTAATGAACTATTTGAATGTAGACCTATTGGCCGCAAATAAATAAAGAAATAAATGCGAGGCATGCCGCGTGCGTGGACATGTTAATCTGCTGATCATACACTAGTACTTTGGTGGGGCGAGGCTTTTGGGTTAGCTAATAGGACGGATTTAGATGTAGATGTTTGTTTCATACTACACCCTTTCATGTTGGACTGGAAGCGGTAAAAAATATAGAAAGTGCCAGCTGCTTCTTCTCCCGGGCATGTTGTAAAAACCAACAAAAAGATCGAGGGCTGGGGTATCTGAAATAACCATCTAAACTTGTCAGAGGCGAAACGGCCTTTGTTTATGGCGTTGACTCTCTGCATACCCCGTAAGGGGTAAAGACAGTGGGTACGAGCTGCGTCTCTTCCCGGACCTAATGTAAAAGCTAGTAAATAAATTCTCTCAACTAATTGCAAAGGTCTTTAGATTGAAAGATTTAATTCAGATTTTCCGTAAGTACGTCGGACTGTTCTGAATATCGACCTTAGGGCCGGGCCGTATTTATAATCAGCTCTCAAGAGTGACAGCGAGTTTGAGTTCGTATCAGAAATGTCATTCCAGTACAAAATCACCTGTCAAATCCGCACTCAATATTGCTCTCAATCTTGATATCGCTTTATAAATACGAGCCTTAATAATATTTCTCTTAATATTAAGAGTTACCCGGTTATTTTAATTTTTTCAAGTATGATTTTGGCACGTTTCTTATAAGTACTGCTTCTCAAAAATACAGCGCGGTAAGAAGCCTGTGAAATATTACCAAGTATAAAGTGAAACTTGTGAAATATAACTCATTTTCCTTGAAGAATTACCAAGTTAGGGGTTTATATATACTAGCAGTCCAAATTACAGAATAGCATCACAAGTGAATCTGTGGACAAGTCCACATTTTAGGGTAAAACTGAATTATTTTCCCTCAGGAACATATGAGTAGGGTACAAAATATTAGAAAAGAATTGGGCCTCCCTTACAAAATGACTCTGCACTTGTATTTTTTTTTTTCAATTCAGACCTTTGTGGTGAATCCTGTACGTAAAACTTGTTCAGTTACATAAACTCGTATTTATAAAGCGATCTCAAGATTGAGAGCAATATTGAGTTTGGATTTGACAGGTCGTTTTGTACTGAATGACATTTCTGATACAAACTCAAATTCGCTGTCACTCTTGAGAGCTGATTACAAATACGACCCATAGTAGGGTAGGTTCATACTATTTTGCTCTTTGGTCAGCAAAAACTTTCGTATACTGCGACATAAAACTTTTGAAACTGAACTAAAATTATTTGAACTGGCATCACCTAATTTTTCATACAAAATAATCAATGTGTTGCATATATCAAAGCCGCCTGGGTGAAGAAAAAAAAACGTTTTGTGTCGCAAGTAATATAAACCAACAAAAACATAAATGTGAAAATGGAAGCCAAGTTCATGCTGTTGTGGTGTTGTTTGTTTTGCACAAAAAAGTTGTGATAAAAATTTGAACTTTGTAGGTCATCTGGAAGTGGGTTAGGTTTTTGATCTATATGTCAGTACAAAACGGCCTGTCAAATCCACACTTAATATTGCTCTCAAGCTTGAGATCGCTTTATAAATACGAGCCTTAAATGCTCGATACAAGTGTCACCACAACCTTTATCAAACCATCACCAAAGAAAAAGTGTTGAGTTTCGTTTTCGGGTGTTAATTCTGATCTTATCTTGCAAATTAAAAACGACACATCAAAATGGTTTTATCGAGAAATTATACCGGTGTAGCTTTCTTTCAAGTCTTCTTTTTATCCGGTGAAAATTTATGTAAACGAGCACATTAGTTTTACATTAAACCTACTGTATTTTATACAGAGTGTTTTAAGACAGTAATTTGTGAATTTTATAGCGTAAGTATTTGGTTTACTAATATTTTATTAATTTCATTTCTAAACGTATTTTAAGATAAAACGGTCACGTTAATTTTATTATATGTTACAAATATGTAATATTGGAGAATTAAAACGATCTCGCCAAACCGCTTGCCAAGCATCGTGAGTATGACAAATGCCTTCTTCAAATTTATCTACTGGATCCTATTTTGGATCCAAAATCTTTTCAAGTATGTTTTAAAACTATGACAGCCATAGCATAGGTAAAATTTAGCAGAAAAAGAAGAAATACGAAACAAAAGAGAATCACGTTTTATTTTTTATCGACTTTTTAATTTATTTCAATTGTTTCAACTACGCCGTTTCCAAAGTCAATCAGTCGCTTTAGTCCTCGATGACAACACTACTTTGAATAAATAGCACATCACACGTTCCATTCGATGTGGAAATTATACAAGTTACATCGTACAGGAAACCCATTGCGTAGACCTGTGGGAAAGTGGACAGGACAAAATCCTACTAATATTTAGACACGCGGCAGCGTGTCCAGCCAAGTTCAAGCCGAGAACTGGAGGGCAGCACCGTGTTTATATTTACAAGAACCATTTGGAGCCACTTTTTACCCCTTCATAACTCAAAAACTATGAAAAATATACATTGGGTTTATATAATGAGACCCCCAATATAAACAAGTAACTTAAATTTCATAAGCATAGCTTAAACGGTTAGATAGATATTGAGGTCAAAATATCGTCATTTTTATGATTGACTGACTGACTGACATATAGATCAAAAACCTAACCCACTTCCAGATGACCTACAAAGTTCAAATTTTTATCACAACTTTTTTGTGCAAACAAACAACACCACAAACAGCATGAACTTGGCTTCCATTTTCACATTTATGTTTTTGTTGGTTTATATTACTGCGACACAAAACGTTTTTTTTCTTCACCCAGGCGGCTTTGATATATGGCAACCACATTGATTATTTTGTATGAAAAATTAGGTGATGCCAGTTCAAATAATTTTAGTTCAGTTTCAAAAGTTTTATGTCGCAGTATACGAAAGTTTTTGCTGACCAAAGAGCAAAATAGTATGAACCTACCCTACTATGGGTCGTATTTGTAATCAGCTCTCAAGAGTGACAGCGAATTTGAGTTTGTATCAGAAATGTCATCAGTCAGTACAAAACGACCTGTCAAATCCAAACTCAATATTGCTCTCAATCTTGAGATCGCTTTATAAATACGAGTTTATGTAACTGAACAAGTTTTACGTACAGGATTCACCACAGGTCTGAATTGAAAAAAAAAAATACAAGTGCAGAGTCATTTTGTAAGGGAGGCCCAATTCTTTTCTAATATTTTGTACCCTACTCATATGTTCTGAGGGAAAATAATTCAGTTTTACCCTAAAATGTGGACTTGTCCACAGATTCACTTGTGATGCTATTCTGTAATTTGGACTGCTAGTTATATAAACCCCTAACTTGGTAATTCTTCAAGGAAAATGAGTTATATTTCACAAGTTTCACTTTATACTTGGTAATATTTTCACAGGCTTCTTACCGCGCTGTATTTTTGAGAAGCAGTACTTATAAGAAACGTGCCAAAATCATACTTGAAAAAAATTAAAATAACCGGGTAACTCTAATATTAAGAGAAATATTATTAAGGCTCGTATTTATAAAGCGATATCAAGATTGAGAGCAATATTGAGTGCGGATTTGACAGGTGATTTTGTACTGGAATGACATTTCTGATACGAACTCAAACTCGCTGTCACTCTTGAGAGCTGATTATAAATACGGCCCGGCCCTAAGGTCGATATTCAGAACAGTCCGACGTACTTACGGAAAATCTGAATTAAATCTTTCAATCTAAAGACCTTTGCAATTAGTTGAGAGAATTTATTTACTAGCTTTTACATTAGGTCCGGGAAGAGACGCAGCTCGTACCCACTGTCTTTACCCCTTACGGGGTATGCAGAGAGTCAACGCCATAAACAAAGGCCGTTTCGCCTCTGACAAGTTTAGATGGTTATTTCAGATACCCCAGCCCTCGATCTTTTTGTTGGTTTTTACAACATGCCCGGGAGAAGAAGCAGCTGGCACTTTCTATATTTTTTACCGCTTCCAGTCCAACATGAAAGGGTGTAGTATGAAACAAACATCTACATCTAAATCCGTCCTATTAGCTAACCCAAAAGCCTCGCCCACCAAAGTACTAGTGTATGATCAGCAGTTTAACATGTCCACGCACGCGGCATGCCTCGCATTTATTTCTTTATTTATTTGCGGCCAATAAGGTCTACATTCAAATAGTTCATTAGCGGTCGTGTGGGTGTATTTTAGACCCTTTATATGCGTGGCTAGTTCGTGTCGTGTTTCTACTGTTTATTGATGAAAATGTTTGGGGTTCATTGCTTTTGAGAATGACGAACGGCGATATCTTGTTTTGGTCAAAACAAAACTGGATGAGTTTTTTTTTAAATACTGCGTGTAGGTAATATGCTCAGTAAACAAATTACGAAACTGATCAACTTTTACCAAGAATTTCTTTCAAGAATTGTAAAATATATTGACTTACCGATTCAATTTTTCTAATTGATGTGGTAATTTTGTATGGGAAAGCCATTTTTTAGGCTTTTCCGTAATCAACTAGGCAAAATCTTAGACAGGTTAAGTCTGTCCTTCTATCTTCTTTCAATTAAATAAAAATATTTTTGATATCCTCATACAATGACCACCTTGATCAGAAAATAACGGGGAAGCTAAATTTTTCGTTTTTAATTGCCTGAAAGTGTTATTTTTTGTGAGTTATTAGGGTAGTTGTTAACTGAGCAACCCCTTTAATTTTGCGGGAAGCTGTCCCTTATTTTATTTTATTTTAATAAAATAGGTATGTATGTGCTGTACTGTGCCAATAATTTATTTGCTGACCGTCCCGCCCGTGTGTATCATGTATGGACAGCAAATCACTGCGTGACGTGGTTATATACGACCGCTCGCAATGGGAACGGAAAATAGTTTTACAATTTCGAGGTTTCGTTCTACACTATTTGGTGGCCTGTGGTTTTGCTTCAATTTGGATTGGTTTTTGGATGACCTGGGAAGCCTAATTAGTATCAGAGAATCTCAGGTTAGTTTGCAGGTCGGGCACATATTAGTTTGATAATTTTGAATCGGTGTTTATATTGGGGCATTTTCCGCCTATTGCACCCTGACACAGGCAATTACAAAATTCGCAAATTAAAATAACTTCTTGCTATCGCTTTTACATTATATTGTGATATCTCAAAGCTCATACAATTTGTATGAAAAAAATTACATTTAAATAATATGCTGTCAGATAACATACCTACATACATAGTAATTTATAATGAAAACACTATAATATCTGAATTTCCGACGTGTCGACTATACATTACCTCCATAAACATACAATCAAACTACATCTCATTCTTAATAACTAAGTAGTAGGTACCTACTGCCATTACTCACAAATAAGTAGTACCTCCGTATGCTAACCACAACAATAGTTGTGTCCAGTAGTGACATCTTCAGGCAATAAATCTAAATATTAAATGCTATTCGTCAAGTATACTGACAGGACAGCAGTCGTTGTTGAAATATGGTTGAAATATGGACATTACAACCTCTAGAAACAGCTACGTGATCAAATAATTTTGATAGTAACAGTTCTTCTTCGAAGAAGAAGAAGAAGAAGAAGTAACAGGTCATAAAGAAAACTCAAATTAGCCGTGTTAGGGTTCAAATCCAACGTATATTTTGAGTTGATGATGGTTAAAGTTACTAATGGCTAAGGTTACAGGGCACTCATTTTACAAAGAAACTTTCAATACAATATCTATTATGAAATAATGGGACTCCGAATATCTAACCAATGGTGCCGATTCTGTTGGAAATACACCTTAACTAATTTTAGTTTAGTTCTGTCACTTTCTAGAATTTGAATAAAATTAAGAGAGAAATACAACAGCTAATTAAATTCTGCCAAATTTCCAACAGAATCGGCAGCAATGACTGAGGGATAGGGAATGCATTTGCCTTGTTGGAGAATTTCTGAATAATTACCTCTCTGATTCTACAGCAGGAAACTCAGGATTTGAAGTAGTTACCAACATGCAAGCTCAGCCTCACGTGGCTTCACAAACAGAAGGTTGAACAAGATAAATCTGACTGACTCCCACTCGGAGAGCACGCCAGCCGATAAATATACCGGGGCGATCAGCGAGTCACTCGCTTAGTAGACGGGATGTGTTTTATTAAAACGAAATACTGGGTGTTAATTTGTGTCTTTTTTCAGAATTTTATTCCAGTTATACTGTTCGAAAGGCAAAAGAATTTGAGAATTTATTTTTATTTTTACTGCAATGAATTTGGGTTAAATCTAGTCTGGATCAAATATGACAGAGTTATCGGTAAGTTTGCTTTGCTTCGGACTTAATTAATATAAGAATTAATCCTGGCCGAATGTCTGAAGAATTTATAACATTCCTT
>JARACY010002589.1:0-41255 GCA_029255725.1 Scrobipalpa atriplicella
TTACTTTTCGATTTAAAAATACGTGACTATTATTTTTAATATCATAGAATATTATATTTTATAGTGTGATTTTTTTTAAATTATACTACATTGTTGTATTCAATATTCTATGTAGTGATTCCTGAAAATGGAAAAGAAATCTGGTTTTAAAGTGAATTTGTGTCTCAAAATACACTTCATAGTTTTGGTTACAGTACCATGTGGTATGTATCTATACTTATTTTTATGTATTAACACCGAGATTAAGTAGTTCTACATCGTAATTATTTACATCGTATTTCATAGACATTAGTATTCTGAAAGTTATAGCTGATAAAATAGATCGCCCCATACTGAAGCACTGGGTCCCAATGCATGTTAATTGTTGATTAATTTTATCTTATTTGATTTCTTTTTTTCAAATTGAATAAATGCAATTAATGTAATAACTAACATACTTAGATTAAGTTTTACTAACAAATACTATGGACACTGTCTGAAATAAATAAATTATTATTAAAGACAGATAGACTCGTTTACATCTAACTTGAAAAGAACAATGTATTTTTATTTATTTTTTACACCCTGTATTTCTAAACAATGTTTTATGTGTTGTTTCAGTTCTGATTACTGGAATAGTAATATACAGTCTTATTAAATACCTGCCTATAACATATTGATGTGAAGGTGACATGAACTACTGGATGTGAAAACTATGCAGCCATGAAGAATTTCAGTGCATTTTTGTGAAAAGAAACAGCGATCTCAATAATAATATTTTTTAAGGATGTGCGCACTGAAAAGACATCGTGTGCAAAAATAATAAAGACTTAAGTATATATAGGCGGAAGCCACGTCTTTTTCGCATGCGCGAATTTTCGGGCGGCGAAACTGGCGGCGCGTCTTGCGAACAAAACAAACGTATGGGAATGTATGGGAGAGGCCACATGTTTCGGCGACCGGCGGTGCGAATTGCGAATGTCATTGGAGCGAGTTCACCTTCAAACATGACAAGGTTTCCAGTGGTATGGACGACAGATATCATACTATTACTTTTAGGGGGTGTAAGGGACAGCGTCCTGCAAACTTATAGGGATTGCTCAGTCAACGAAACTGAACAACTACCACCAGGATTTTTTTTCAGGAAATGAAGAAAAAAAATTGCTTTTTCATACAAAATGACCACATCGATCAGACAATTTGTATGGAAAAGCAAAAATTTTTTTTCATTCCTGAAAAAAAATCCTGGTGATATGTGTTCAGTATCGTTGACTGATATAATATACTATACCTGCTATGTTTAATATTTCTATTAGCTTTGTTAAAGTGTCTTTTGACACCGTGGATCCATCGGAAATGTAATATTTCTCATATAAGCGACTTTCGCGTATACTTTTTCAATAGTTTCACTTCAAAAGTGAGTGAGTGATGTCACTATCAAAGCTATAGTACCTACGCCAAAGTTTTAAATGAACGTGGGCGGGGGCGCTGCATGTTGGGAGATCTGCTAAACATTGTATTGGTCGCAGTGATGTTGCGGATGCAGATTTTTTCACATCCGCGGATGCAACAAGATTTTTCCAAATTAATTTTGTATTGATGCCGCAATAGCATAATAGACAATCTTTTTATGGCGTTTATAAAAAAAAATTACAACTCATAAAGAAAATAAATGTGGACATTTTGTTCCGAAAATTTATTTTTGCAGTCTTTTAAGGCCTAATGGCTCTAAGGGTCTTTAAATCCTTTTCATACTGCGAAATTCTGTGTCATTGACTACGATTTTCTGGCGTTTCTTGACTCTCATCTGCACAATACTACAAATCCGCATCCGCAACCGCATGAAATCAATGCTGATTTTAATGCGGATGTGGATGTGTAGTATTGTGAGTAGATATTGTGAGTCATGAAACGCCAGAAAATCGGATGTGGATGTCCAAATTCATGCGAAAGATATGCATATGCGGATGCGGATATATGCAAAATAGATACATGCAACATCCCTGGTTGGCGGCGTTAGTTCCTTTTTTGGCCACTTTCATTTAATGCCTTGACGTACTGGACAGATCTCAATCGCAAAAAGCTGTGGAAGTTTCGTACTTTGATGTCACTACGTGGAGGTAGGCTTTGAATATTCGTTTTAGTATTCGTATTCCTTTTGCGAAGATGTCGTTGCGAAGATTTTTTTCGATTTATCAAAGGTATATGAATTTTTGAATGTTCAGCGGGACAACGCAAAAAGGTATTGGGGGATAGTGGAAGAAAATGCGATGGACTTTTTATTCTAGCCTCAAATTGCTGCTTCATCTACCTTAAAACTGCTGTGTTCTAGCGGTGAGTCTTGACCTGTCGAACTAAAGGTTGTGGTGTTCGAGTCCCACTGGAATTTGAGGTTGATTATGACCGCATTGTTCTCTTTCTACTTTGATTTGAAAAATAGCAAGGTATGACCACGTATGACCTCACTTCTTGGTAAAGGAAAAAAAATATCTTTGTCATATAAAAATATCAAATTCAGGGTGTTGATTTATGAGTATTATTACTTGTTCCATAAATAGATATTTTAAAGCTAATGCCAAATTCAAATCCAATATGGCTGTTCCAAGTCTCAAAGTCCGCTGATCTTGTCAATAGCTGCAACCGAGTTTCTAACGCGACTTGCAAACTCGTAAGGATAATAGGGGTTACTTATACAGGCAGTTCCCCATTCACGCCCCGATTGATTAATGGCGATCGTACGACAAAAACACCCCAAAAAAAGGACAACTTGGAACTCGTGGTGAAGTTTTAAGTGAACTATCAGAGGCACGCGCGTGCGCTGTCATAATTCATTAACTAAAGTGTCCTTTTCAAAAAGTTTCGCTTCGTTCCCGCTAATTCAGTTACGTTTTTTTAGTTGGAATATTGAAATTTTGTAATTTGCTTTTTAAATGAGAGCGGAGTTTATGAGCCGGGATTTTTGAAGTTCGTGTGGAGGCGCTAGTCTGTGTATAGGTAGTTAAGAGGTACAGAGGCATTTGAATTTCTGAATTTTTATTACCATCACCAACTTTCAATACAATCTAATCCCTAGTTTAAGTACTGACTGATGATTCGTGGAATATTTAGTAAAGAAATAAAAATTGCTCTGACTTTATCTAGTTTCATTTCTTTTCTTTTTGATGTGTATTTTCTTTCAACAACTCTCTTATCATGTGAAAATTTACAAAATAAGATATAATTTAAAAGCTTCTCAGAAACGAAACAGGTTTAAATTTTATTTTACTAAAGTTCGTATAAACTTAAAATTAATAAAATTAGTGTGAACTTCTGAGTATAAAGACAATAAGGTTTAAATTTTTTATTTTAATGATATTCCCGAGAATTTAATTCAATACAAAAAAAAATATATGTACCCATTTCATAAAATTGTAACAGGCCACATTTTATTTGAGTTAATTTTCCAAGATAACAAGCCAACTCTTTATAAGTATACCAAGTTCGAATAGAAATTTTATTATTATGTTATTCATTTGTATCTACCTTCATGTTCTAGTCATTAATTTAGGTACTAAGTAAAATTTAATAAATGTTCCAGTTGCAGTATAACTTTTTTCTATGTTTGTAATTTACCTAATCCATACTTCTAATTCTATCTTTGCCAATAGCCTATCAATTGCCGAAATCCTTACGAACAAACTTACTTAGAGACCTATAAATGTCTAGTTAGGAACTCATCCCTCACCCTACACTGTTTTTATAAAGTCTTTGAATTAAAGAATATTTGCATAATTCAAGCTACACAGGTGTTACTCGCTTCTCTAAAAGGGTACAAAAACCCCACATTTCAGCCGCTGTCGGTTTATATCAGCTTTTCGTTGCGTAAAATGATTTAGGTAATTTTTTGCTGAAAGCGCCTGAGAGGAAAGTTATTTAAATAAAATGGTTTATTTGCTTTTCGCTTCGCAGCAGGCGCTATGAAGATTAAGCTTAGTAGTTTGGCGGCTTTCAAAATAGTTTGACGGAGGGCCTAACAATCTTTTATATTATACTATTATTTTTTCTATCCTAAGCTTGGTATTTATATAGTATTAAAAACTTATTTGTTACATTTTCAATTTATATTGTATGCATGTATTTATTTAAGTAAGTACTATGCCTGAAAAAAACCTGGAAACACTGCGGCAAGTTTAAAAGCAAAATAAATAAATTCCTGTCATATTCCCTCGGGAAATACCGCTATCAGAGTAAGTAAACACCCTAGACAAACAACAGTGGGTGAACTAGGACAAGAAAAATGGATTCAAGCTCTTAGTCCAGTTGTGTAGACAATGTAGGTTGCTTTTATTTGCTGACCAGGAAAAGATTTGAATAAAACAGGTAACCCAGAGGTACCTACTTTACGCTGTTTAGACAAATAGGTTAAGGCTTATCTGTGAGTGGTACAGCTAACGTATTTTAAAACAGCAACGTGTCGAATTTAATAAATGAATTGAATTGAATTAAAGAGAACAATTAAAAAAAAACTCACTTATGATTATGGCGGAGATGTCACTAATGCAAATTAGTGCGTGGCAGGAAGTTTTTTTTAAACGTTGGTGGTAGACTAGACTGCCAATCATCTAGGTAACATGGATGGAATTTCAGTTTATTGCGAGCGGTTTTTATTCCAACATCTTTAATTTACTGGACTATCAGTTTTGTATACGAATGTGGACGTGGTGTAGTTTTTTACTGGACCGGAAAACACGTTGAAGAATTGTAGCCATATATTCCAGAGTATAAGATTGTATGTTAGTAGAATAGGTAACTTTATCTACTACTTACGTTACATTAACGTTAAAGAAAATCGCAAACAAACAAATTGTTCTAAAACCGATGAATTATTTTAAATCCAAAGGGCACTCAAGACGAAAGGCGTTTATTTTAAATCAGTTAATCTTAGCTTTAATCTCCAGTTATTTATGTTGACGCCCTTATTCTTGAGTTGATAAAGTATCAAGTGGTTTTGGAATTGATTGGAGGAACTTCTAAAGACTTCAATTTTCACTTTGATATCGAAATTTTATTAAATTTTGAATACAACATGCTATTTCTGTATGATTCGCAGATGTTATCGTACTTGAAAGTTACAAAAAAAATCAAAATGAAATAGTAACATAAAAATTTTTATTACCTCAATTTGGTTAGAATTTTACAGTATAGTCTGTGGTAATAGTAGTCCAGTTCATCGTTTGAGTTTGATTCCAACGCGCTTGAATTTATTAGTTTCTTTTTACCTATATTTTCATGTAGGTATCATTTTGTTATTATCGAGCAACGGGCTTTAATGTTTAGACCATGAAACTGAATTCAACTTCTTGTATGGAACATAATGTACCTATCTATGCAAAAAAAAATAGTGCTCCCATACAAAATGACCCAAACAGCTGACACCTTTATAATTTCAAGATTTGTTTTCTTATTTCGACCATTTCCTTCATTTCACTTTTATTTCTTATTTCATGCTCTAAAATTTCTTTGGTGAATGAAAAACCACGTTTATGTTTATGGTATCTACTCTCACTGGAAAATATTATCATCTTGTTGGAAAATCAAATTATTTTATGCAAATACATAATATAATTCTTATGATAGCTTTTGCAGTTGATGAAAACGTCATAGCTGTCCCAGATCATGGTCTCAGATTTAAAGTGACATTATTCACAACAAAATGACACCTATTTTATCAACTTGGATATCCAATATCTTTGACATCTACTACTTACTTTAATATTAAAATTCATGTCGTAAAATTTTGCATGACTATATTTTATTTTATACAAAAAAATGGTTGGAAAAATTCAGATTTTAGCAAAATGAGAGAAGAGAAAATAGAAAAATCTGTTCAGTTTCTTGCTAGTCTAAGATTATACAAAAACATTTTATACATTCAGCTTTCAGATTACCATATCGGGAACCACAGTATACACTAGCGCATTTTAATCTCAAGCTAGAGGCACAGTAGAAAAAAAACAGTAGGTAAAACATCCTCATACAATCGACGGAAACTGAATATCTGCAAGTCTTTAAAATGGGCCTGTTCCACTACCTACTATAGGACCCTTTGATTCGAACGAGGGATTTTACGACCACTCTAACCTAATCCAGCTCTTCTTTGAGCTACAATTTTTTATTAGTGTAGTTTTCATTTTCGCATCTAAGCTGTGACGTATCTATGACCTCTCTGATCAAAACCAATTTGGTCCCCTTTGTACCGATACAGAACATATCAGTCATTGATGCTAGCATGCAATAAGGCCAATAGGATACGGACAAGTCAAACGGACACAAGATACTGATTGTAAGTACCAAGGATATTTACGATGCCAAGATAGGATACTGCTTCTTTTATTTCCTATGGTTAAGAAGGCCAGCTTAGAAAACGGTTTCAGAATACGAGTCGAGGCGAAGGACAAAGTATACAAGAGATAGGGCAGGCAACTTATATTGGCCTCAACTGAAAGGGAACACCGCGTAAACCTTATCGCGGCCAAACAAGTAGGGATGGGGCATCTAATGATGCGACTCATTTGACTCACTCTGAGTAAGCTCGCTCACTTACGTCTTGTGTTCTTGTATTCTAGCTTTCCGGATCCTTTTACTGGATCTCATCTCCCGAGTGTGTCGTAAAAGTCGACTAAATGATAAGCAAACTGAACGGACTGTAAAATAACAAAATTTTGTTCTGCGCTGCCCAGTCAGCTTACCTAATATTGTGATGACTTAATAACCCCTCAGTTGGGGAGGTCATAGAGCAGAGTTGACTTTCCTTCTTTTTACGCTGCTTTACTTATGCCGTGACTATGGTGCTAATATATGACATATTGAATTGAAAAAGTCTTTTTCAATAATTTATGCCGCACCTATAAGTAACCTGTGCCATGCGTGCTGCCGCCGCGCCGAATTCATATCGCGTCTATCTGTTAAATCTCCACACAATCTGATATAATAAAGGATGGCTATCGCGACCTTATTGCGTCTGCATGTCACGGGGGCTGGACTTTTACAAACAGAATGTAATGTCAGTGATTCTCTTAAACGAATCATATTCATCTGAACTCAGTTTTTGATTCAATAATTCAGTGAGTCGGTTGCACAAACTGGCCAGCTAAACCATTTAACCCGCCCCTATAAACAAGCTTACAAGTTTTCCCTTCGAGATCTTTTATCTTTTGTCTAAACAGCGGTGTCCGTTGTCTATTTGTTGTTGTTCCGAGCTGCCGCTTTGTTAAATTAAGATTGGTTTTTAACTCCGGGTTATTCAATATTGTGTTACTGGACTTAGTTCCTTGTTTGTTCGCATTACAGTCTTCCTGCTAATTTGGAAATGTTGTGAGTTTTCATTTCTGCTGTTAAATTTAACATGACTTTTCTCATCTGTGTCATACTCATAATATCATAACTTGGAGTTTCATTTGTGATAACTGGGACGAGCTTGTGTTTGTGTTTCGAATTTTATAATTTTCCTTAATTTTGTCTGTAAACAGTAGAGGATAAGATTAGTCATTCAAATTGCCTGACTTTGGCTCACTAACACTAAGGCCCGTATTTATAAACGGCTCTCAAGAGTGACAGCGAGTTTGAGTTCGTATCACAAATGTCATTCCAGTACAAAATTACCTGTCAAATCCGCACTCAATATTGCTCTCAATCTTGATATCGTTTTATAAATACGAGCCTAAGACTTGTACGTAGTATATTATACGGGGTGTAAGGGACAGCTTCCTGCAAACTGATAGGGGTTCCTCGATCAACGAAACTGGACAACTTTTGCCAGGATTTTTTTTTCAGAAAATGAAAAACAAATGACTTTCCCAATGAATTTACAAAATGAACTTCTCGATCAGACAATTTGTATGGAAAAGAAAAAAATACGTTTCCTGAAAATGGGTCTAAACTAAATAAGTTTTAATAAGTGTTATGTGGTATATGCTAAGTTTTATTCCGATACGTCCTGGAGAACAGAAAGAAGGACATTGGGCGCTTTTCCACTAGACGTCACGTCAACGGCAACGGCGACGGCACGGCGAGATCACGTGACAATATCTATGGGAATCGATGACATGCCGTGACGATGCCGTGCCGTCAAGTGGAAAAGCGTGTCATATAATTTCATTGATTTTCATACATTATCTCACCTACGATATCGTCGACGGTACCGTGCCGTCGCCGTTGCCGTTGACGTGCCGTCTAGTGGAAAAGCGCCCATATTATTATTACTGCAATAATGTTTTTTTTTGTTTAAAGCATGTTTTATTTATTTTATTGTATAACTTTTTAATGTTTTATCTTTATATAATGCCCTTTTTGAGTTTCAAATGTTATACGAAAATGGTAAGGGCTGAAAATCAGTGCTACCACTGTTGCCTAGAGTAACATGGTAGCAAAATACTGAGTCCCTACCTTTTACTCTCAAATTGTTATAAATGTGATTGTAATCTTATATGTTTTGATTTTTGTGAGTAATAAAGATATTTGAATTTGAAATTAAAATAAAATAAAAACATAATTTTATAATACTCTATAGATTTCACGAGTCTAACTTAAGACAGAGCTTTTGAACACCCACGCAGTTTTGAAGTGTCTCTATATCTTCAGTAAAATTACAAATTTGAACAAAATAAATAAATATCACAGATCTCTTACAGTAAAGGGCCATAAATAATGCGCATCGGTTAAGTTCGGCTTTGTACGGTGAAATCTCTACCGTACCGCAATCTTGTGCCTCTACATTAACTGATAAACGTCACTGGTATAGTTTGAGCCAATTAACTTAACTCAGAATGACACAGTTCACATTCAAGCGCTTGTGAAAGATTGTCAAAATTCCTTTCAAGAAGATAGGCCTTACTATACTGTCTCTTTTTATGTGTCGATGTACAATATAAACGGCCCCGTACTGTACTAATGCTGGAAAGTAATTTGTTCAAAGATACTTATTTCCAGAATTCTATTTTCATTTCAAAATTAAGTAATTTGAATCTCAATCAACAAGTGCCTTTTGAAGTACTAACCTAGAATTTTAGATTTATTTTCAACAAGAACTTTAAAATGTAAAGATTTATTAATTTTGAACACTATTTTGTTTAGTATTTGAATAACACTTTACAGGTCTTGCTTTAATTATTGAAATTAAGCTTCTAAGGCCCGTATTTATAATCAGCTCTCAAGAGTGACAGCGAGTTTGAGTCCGTATCAGAAATGTCATTACAATACAAAATGATCTGTCAAATCCATACTAATATTGCTCTCAATCTTGAGATTGCTTTATAAATATGAGCCTTAGAGAACACTAATTATAATTGGGCCGCAGAATTGGAATCTGATTTTTGTTTGTTTGTTATATTACTAAATTAATCGAAAACAACTTGACCTGTATGATTATTGCACATAATATTATGAACATACCAAGCACACAAACATAAAAATACTGTAGCACAACGGGTACAGCTTATTTCTAAAAAGAAATCTCTTCCAGCCAACGTACATCTTTATTAGAAATCTACATTTACCAAGAATAACATATGCCTACACTTTTTACCGCAGGGAAATCTTGGTCTAAATAGAACTCTAAAAATTAAATACATACATTTTATACATATAATCACGCCTTTATCCCTATTGGGGTAGGCAGAGCAAAAACGACCTAAATAAAGGTCATTCCGCCACGTCTGACAAGTTTTGAGGGTTATTATACAGGTGATTATTTATATTACCATAGTGACAGGTTGTCAGCCCATTGCCTAAATTGCAATACACTGAAACTCTCGATTCCCTTAGCTGATTTTTACAGCATGCACGGGAGGAGATGCAGCTGGCACATTCTATGTTTTTCTATCACTCCCAATGGCCTATAAAGGACCTTAATAGGTATTATATAACTAGTTAGTTACTAATCTCACCAAACTACTATGTTTTAATCGATAGATGTTCTCAAACTGCGTCCTCAAATTGTTTGAACAAGCTAAGCCAGTGTATCTCAAAGTTAGTTGCTGTAGTTGCTAGTCGGGCAGCGTAAGGCGTGTCAACTATTTCTGAGCTTGCATTTAATCCTAGTTCGGACTTTGAATATCTAAGACTAAACTCATTTGTAACAAGTTCCATCACTGCTAAGATTGATAAGGTACTTAAGTAGATATTTTATTATACCTTTACAACTTATAAGTTGCAAAAATTCGCCAACAATACTTAGACGATTTTTTTTTAAATTAGAACGTTTTTAAAATAATGGTTTCTATTATTGAGCTAGTATTTATCATTCATTATCAGCTCATATACGTCCCACCAAGGGGCACGAGCCTACCTTGAAATAGGGCAATAATATTTATATAACTAAATTTTACACTAAAGACAGTAATCAACATCTGACTGTACACTTAACACCTATATGTAAATTAAGTCTAAGGCCCGTATTTATAATCATCTCTCAAGAGTGACAGCGAGTTTGAGTTCGTATCAGAAATGTCATTTCAGTACAAAACGGTCTGTCAAATCCATACTTAATATTGCTCTCAATCTTGAGATCGCTTTCTAAATACGGGCCTATGTTATCTATCTATCTACTTCTACTATCTTATCCCTCAAAACTGGGTTGGGAAGGTATCCATTTTCACCAACTAACTCTAAGTTTTAGTCAAGGTTTCAGGTTTATAAGACAACAATCTAGATTGTAGCTAGAGCTTACATGGTCTTAGTTTGACCAAGCATTCTCTTGATACAATGCTTGAGAATCAATAGCAGGAGGTAGATATACCTACTGGATAAGCGATGTGATATTTGAAACGTCAGTTAGGTTTAATTGACAGCTTTCCGAAAACTGATATTGAAATTAATTAAAAAAAATGTTTCCTGACAAATGTTCCTTGTGAAAATAGCTTAGTTTTTTTTTTATATAGCGTTTATAGGGTTTTACGGCTCTGGAAACTAAGTCCTTTTGAGCCAGTCTTATAATATCTTCTTCCTTTTGAAAAACAGTGTTGCCGAATCTGTAAGTTAGGAAAAGTTTTTCATGTTTATTTGTCTTCTCTTGTTCTTACATTTTGTTAGATACCTACCTGATGATTTTGGATGCAATAAACCTGGCTGTAAACCCGTGAGTAGCTATAAATTCTGGTCCTTATAAACGTCTAAAGGAAAAGAAGAATGTCAGCTAAAAATATGTACATCCAGTCAGTCTAGTCTGTGATGTAATTGTCCACGGAAAACCTGTAGAAGATCCCGTCGCTCCCCTTAAGTAAGTAAGTAGTTTTTTTTTTTTAAAGCGAATTTTTCTTTAGCAGCGTTGTGCACTTTTAGAATGGGTAAAAATTTTAAACTCGCGACAGATCGTCAGATCGACAGATGATCTGATGCAAACAGATGATGATGGATCGCTTCAGACCAGAGTTGCGTTTTAGAAACTTACTAGCGCCATCTGTTGAGTTTTCGCTTCTGCTGGCACTCCCGGAGTGCAACCTGTATTTTTTTAAATAGAAGTCTGAAATTTTTATCGCATCGATTTTCGTAGTTTCGATTTAAGAACTTTCCTGCAAGCATAAACTACGTACCCGTATCAGCGTTTAAGGCATGCAGCTTAAATAACAACCAATTTAAAGTTGGTCGAGTTGGCCACTGCATCGAGTTTATGTTGAAATTCAATAGCAAGAGCGGAGAGTGAGCACGGGCTGCGAAATATGTGTGAAAGTTTGAAGCAGGCAACAATGGAAGTGGATTTTAAATGAAGAAAAGACGGAAGAAGATATCTATTATAAAGACTGGAACAAAAACACTTAGTTTCCAGAGCCGTAAAACATTATACAAATAAAGTCCAGTTGCGTAGATTTTTCGATTATGAATGGGGAAATTTTAACCGTTTTGAGGGGGGATGGGGATGGGTCGACTCGTGACAAAGTAAACATTTTTTGACAAGAATTTGAAGTTAATACCTATGTGTGAAACTTTTGAAGCAGGCAACACCGCAAGTCGAGTCGTTGTTGCATAGACTTTTTGATTATATCTACTTATCCGTTACAAAGCGGAAAAAAACAATGAATTATTTTTTGCAATTCGGAAATTAGGTACTTTAATAAAGTTTTAATGTAAAGGTACAGTGGGACTCATAATAAAACGAAATATATACAAAATTGACATTTATTACAAAATTATATTACCTACTACATCCTACACCTAAGAATCTTGAGGTAATTACAATTACATTTGTCTTAAGTTTTTATATTGAGCAAATAAACATACCTAATGTTGGTTAAAATTCCCCACTATTCGTGGGGTTAAATTAAAATTTTAATTACGATGAACCATCATTTTCAAACTGGTATTTAAAATCTCCCAAAATATAGTTACATGAATATTTATTTCCGGGGTGTAAGGGACAGCGTCCCGCAAACTGATAGGAGTTGCTCAGACCAGGATGTTTTTTTTTCAGGAAATGAAAAAAAAATTTGCTCTTTCATACAAAGTGACCGCCTCGATCCGACAATTTGTATGAAAAAGCAATTTTTTTTTTTCATTTCCTGAAAAAACATCCTGGTGATAGTTGTTCAGTTTCGTTGACTGAGCAACCCCTATCAGTTTGCGGGACGCTGTCCCTTACACCCAGTATAATCCAAAATATTTTTTATTTATTTTTATCATCTCAGACCAAGGAGTAAGGCAGATGGGGTTGTTTCGCGGTGCAATTTATCTACATTTTTCTTGGTTTTATATTATCCAATTTAAAGGTAATTTTTAAAACATTGTCACCCCATTAATTAGTTCAATAATAAAATCTTGTATAACAATTATCATAAATGTCTCGGTACAAGAGAGTTGATTCTGATATTCAATTTATCCAGAACTATACAAAAAATAAACATCATAGTAATATACATAAATCACATAATTCATTCAATCACAGACAGGCACACATTATTTACACTACTCATTCAATATTTACATTAATTAAAAACTATAGTAACAATATTATATTTGTGGTAACTATAAATTATAAAATTTATTGGTATATTGGTGTAATACAACGTGGTCATAAAATATTTTGTGAAAAATCAGCGATTACAAAAGTAATATATAAATGAAATCAGTTAATAAATACGTAATTTATATTTGAAAATTAAAATATTGGTCATCAATAAGTTTCTTCTACTAATCATAGGAGAAATCCTACACTTTCAATTGCTTCATACAAGAAAATGCAGTATTAATTGTTGTCAGTTTTAAAGATTGACCACTGGTTTGACTAAACATTAATTTGATTATTTATCTACCTACTACCACCTAACTTAAACAAATACCACAGAATAAGGACGGAGTGTACAGAGAGACAGTCTCCATACTAAATATCATCTCAACATTAACATCGTTAGTTTCTCTGAATTTTTGTGAAGCACCATCCAGACCTTCTGATCCTAACTGACCGACGACCTATCATACAATAAATCGGAAAAAATCGGGCAATATGATTACGATCCGGTTTATCAGAGAAGGATAGTTAGGATCAAAAGGTCTAGATAGCCCATTGGGCGCTTTTCCACTAGACAGCACGGCACCGGCGACGGCGACGGCAAGGTACCGTCGACGGTATCGTGGATGACATAATGTATGAAAATCAATGAAATTATATGACGCGCTTTTCCACTTGCCGGCATGTTATAGGCACGGCATGTCAGCGATTCCCATAGGTATTGTCACGTGATCGTTGCCGTGCTGGTGCCGTGCCGTCTAGTGGAAAAGCGCCCATTATATGACTGCCACTGACTTTAGCTTGAACTAGTTAAGTACATAAAAGTAGCGCCGTGCGCCAAGCGGTCAAAAGAGGCTTACTCCGTATACGTATAAATTGGCAGGTGATTCTAAAGCTAATACTAACTGTCTAGCTTGGTCTGACTAGTGTTTCTCGAAGACTCGGCAAAGTCGTCGTCTCGTCTTGTCGCGTTATCACTGAGGACTGGACGAGCTGTAACAATATACGTAAATTAAATATAATAAATGTAATTTTAACAGCATAGTTAGCACACTTTGCTAGGAGGATCGCGGTATCTAGCTTACTCCAAATCTGTGACGCTAACGTCTAAACTAAAATAATAATTGCTAATGATCGCTGTGACATTGTGATAATTGCTATGACCGATATATTAATAATTGGCAACCCTTATTGCACCATCACATACGCAGCGCCCATGCAACATTCCATCTATTGATATAAGTCTAGGTATCTGTCTACGCCCGTCTCCCGCGCCCAGCGCGCCACCGCCGCGCCCTCTCGTGACGATCAGCTGGAAAAATTATAACTGTCACTTCATCCAAAACCGCGTTCCGTATTAGCTTCTTGCATTTTGTTAAAACAACTATTAAACCAGCTTCTATTGTAATTGCAGTCCACAGTTCTATTTCTCTCCATTATAAGGAACCTTACAAACAGTATCCAACACGGAAAATTTCTAAGCAGTGTCCGGGGTGGCAATAGGCTAAGCTAAGAAACTTACCAAACTTCCTTAAAAGGATCTTCTCAATGCCGTGTATCGGTGACTCGAAGGTGATACACAGCAGTAGGGCAAGGACGAATGTCAGTACTAGATGAGACACTGCGTTTGCCAACTGGAAACAAAGCAAATATAGTGTCATCAAATGTTTTATTCATGTCTTCCTCATCAAACATTATATTGCTCTACACGCCTAAATGGCTGAACAAATTTTCGTAAAATTTGGTAGGATGATAGACAGTCTAGGTACTGGAGAAGGACGGACGGCAAATTTAGCCGCGGGAAAATACCTCATTCCTGTGGGAAAACTCTTTTAGTTAATAATTTCCATAACATCGAAAATTTTAGGATATTCACTTCTATTCTGTTGCACCCTTGGTACTAATTTTCTTTTTTTTTCTTTGTATTAAAGAATTATTTGGTACTTACCACAGTGAAGAATGTAACATGAAGGGGATGCCTTAGTTGCCCCACATAGTACAGCTCGATGATACCATTCACCAGGTATGCGCAGTATGTCAGTCTCGAGATCGGCACTAGGAACTTCCACGTCAGCAGTTTGGTGAATATTCCTGGAAATGTCATAAAATAATGTTGCTGTTGAAAAATCGTTGAATGAGTAAACAAATGTAAAAGTAATAGAAGATGACAATAATCATGCTATAGATAAAATTTCGACAATGGTTTCTTCAACATTGATATCATCAACATAAACTCATATCGGATTTCCCTTGTGAGCTTCACCTCCGGGCCTTTTTTCTATTTCTCCTAATAATCCTCGTTATCCAGAGACATCGTTTCTGGGTCGTCAAAGGGTAAAAGGTTGTAATTTTCAAGGTATTTTTTGACAAGCGATTTCTGCCACGGCACGCATGACCTCGGATTTTGGTCGTGACTTACCTACGTTGCAGCACTTTGCTTGTCATGTGTTCTTCAGATCGTCTCATGACATGGCCATAGCACCGCAAGCACGTCTCTTTAAACTCTTTCTTAAACATTTAGAAATAAACTTACCACCATTGCCAGTAGCACAGGCAATAATCAGCCAACCATTGGCGATGCCCCACGCGAGCTTATGTAAGGAGATATAGGCAGCTGCCTCGATGAAACTGTACTTGTACCACTCCTGGTAGAACAAGCTGATGGAGAAGGTGGTAACGGTGCCGAGAACGATGCCAGTGATCCACCCGAACACCTTGAGCGTCTTGGAGAGCTCGTAGCTGTAAATAGAGACGTTAGAGATTAAGAGAATCACAAATGTATAACTTTGGAGAAAATTCTAGTAAGTCTAAAAATTCAGTAAGGAGTATGCATATATGGGATACAATGTAATAGTGCAACTCATTGAAAAAACTCAAGATAGGTGTTTTCTTACAAAGATAAGAAAGCTCCAGTTCAAACGATGTCACACATCGAACATACTTGCATTCTGGAAATCTTGCATTTTGCATTATGTTATGTCCCTCAAATTCCAGGCTTGAAGAACATTTTTATGAAAAATCAAACAGGTTCTTCTAGGGGCTTTAATCTCAAAGATTTATTACTTACTTTTGCGATTGGATCCTATGTAAAATGTATCCGGTCAGGAGACCCATGAAGTAAGGTGTCATCTTCATGTGAGTTTTGATGTAGGCTTCTTTAAAGTACGGCGCTGACGCTATGTCTGTGAATTCCCTGCAAAAGTTTTACGATATAAATTAAAAAGAATGCAGATTTGTTTAAGCTACTACATGTCTCAAAGTATCTGTTGTCAAATTATTCATTGTCACATAACTTTGATACAATTATAAAATTTAAATTTTTACCATATTTTATCGAAAAATGTTTTAAAAGAACCATGGTGCATTAACTATTAGTATTTTGATATATGCTTAACAACCATCACCAAAGCCTTTGATGTAGGTAAATTCGCTACGCAAGATTAAAATAAAAAGTATTTTACAATAAAATCTGAATTATTCCCAAAATTTGTAACACTCACTTTGCAAAGAACAATAAAGTGGCATCCAGTCTGTCCCTATACGTGATGGCGGCGGGTATCAGGAGAGACGCGATGGTGCCAATGCCCAAGAAGACGGGACCAACCTTCCTCCACCGCCAAAGAGCGTAAATGAAGATTGGCGCGACGTAGAACATCTGGGTGTCCACTGAGAGGTACCAGGATTGGAACATGCACTGAAAGTGGAAAATTTTGGTTTGAGAAGTATGTATAAAAGATTTTGTCGCTTACCACTCAAGCATCCATGGTTGAAAAAGCTACCAGTGCCATAAGGTTCTACAAAATTGAGGAAAATAGAAAAGGTCTACTTTGAATACTGTGTCTTGTGCTAGTACTATAATATTTATATTCAGTGCTCTTGTTTACCATACTCATGTTATAGTAACTTTATCTGATGCTAATCTTAAATATTTTTTAAATTGATGATGTTTCCAGGTATCTCTTTAAAATCTTTGAAAACTGCAAATTCGCTTACCAAATCGTCATTATTAACATAGTTGTTGATGTATAGAATGTTCGCCCACCAAGACCGCTGGCATCTTTCTTGTTCCAACATCATCTTGCCCTCCCATAGAGGCCCTTCTCCTATCTTTGGCAGCCATGTCATGTAGAATAAGATGACCACTATGTATGCTGGAGTCAATCTGGAAAACCATCAAAATTAATTGCATATTTTAAATGTTTTGCACTATCTCATTGGTTGTGAATTACAAATTAAATGGATGCGAATTCAGAAAGGATTAAATGATATTTTTTGTGGCAAACTAAGATGTAAAATGCTGTGAATTATTTTTTGTTCCTAACGTTTTTGCTCTTTCTTGTTTGTGTTCACATCACGTATTTTGGGATTTCTATTTTTATATTTTTCGGTTCATTCTAACTATAACACATTTTAAAAAAAAGACATATCTCACCTGATGTATCTGAAGATCAAAATCGGCAGGACGTTGAGTTTCCCTCCTCTTTTGTCCAACTCGATAAGGAGAAGTCGACAGAACAAGAAAGCACTTAGGAATAGGAAGGTGTCCACTAGAAGAGCATTACTCAGCATGAACGCGCTGGTTGGATCACGGACGAGCTGGAAAGTAAGACTTAACATAAAATGTTGTAAGAGTTTTGGAAGACAATAGAATTTCATGAATGTTAGAAGATTTAGAATAAATCTGTTTTTACACTTATTCCTACTCAATGTATCTCTACTTTTTAAATTGGTCAATCATAATCTTTGATAGTTACTTTATGAGATTGATTTGATTGTGCAATTCTTCTGCATCACTTAGTATTATTTTATCATGTGGCAGCCGTACGTTTGTTAAAGAATCTTTAATCCTGATTTGAATAATTACTTCTCTCAATTCCCAGCTAAATTTTGTGTGTATTTGCGTTTTTATTAGAAGGAAACTTAAATTCCTAATTGGGAACTCTGAATGACGTCGTTCATTATGCCAGTTAATTTACAAACAAACTTTAAAACGAATTAAAACAAATCTACTGACAATTTGCATAAAACTACCAACAATAATTAATGAAACATGTGAAACTCAGTTCAACATAATGGTGATACAGATAAATTCACTCAAAGCAATTTAAATTTAAAGAGATAACGCGAGTTCCACGCAATTTAAATCCAATCAAATAAATTTGTAAAAATCCATCACAAAAACAGCTAATTCAATTACCAAGCTTTTTGTGTAGCTTTTCGGGTTCAATTAAACTTTTTGTGTAGTGTTTTTAATAAGAACTAGCAATTTTTACTCAACTTTCTTTTTCTACCGCGTAACCAGAATTTAATAAATGTTAAATAACTTCCAAAAAGTTGTTCTATTTTCCTTTGAAATAGTGCCAAATGGATATTTTATACATTTGGGATACGGAAATTGCCTCGATGAAAGTTGAGAACAATATAATATTTCATTCCGGACTATAAAATGTACCTGCTTTGGTTTCATCAAGGATTGTTCTACGTGCAATTTCGTTAATAAAAGCTATTATTTGAATAGAGCCATACACATGCTTACACAAAACGTTTAATATCTGTGTGGTAAGATAAACATAATAAACATACCCTATCCCAAGCATCAGCATCCATGACAGGACCACTGCCAATAAACAGACAAGCATGGCCGCCAATGATGAAAATCATGGACAAACTCTTGATGCCAGTGACACACTCCAAGCCAAGAGCGTTGTTCTGTTTGGTGGAGAGGATCTTCTTAATGTTGTTGATGACGGAGAAGGAAACGACCAAGTCGTGGAGTACTGACGTCTTCTTGTTGCCCCATTTGAGGTCGATCGCTTCGTAGATCGTGCTGAATAGGAGAATGGTGACGAAGAGCAGGATGAGAGATCTGCGGACAAAGACATTTTTGCTATAAAAAATGGCATTCCCATACAAAATGTCTTGAGCCGCTCATACCATTTGTATGGAAGGGCCCAATTATTTTTTCATATTCTAAAGTATTTTTTATGATAGGTATTAATTGTGATGTTCATAGCTGTACCAATTATTTATCAACTTTGTAACATTTGTTTACTTGCCAGTTATACTGGAAGTTTTCCACGGAATCTTAAGCTCCTAGCTTTATTTAATATTGGCAACATTGTTGAAAAGCACTCTTTAAAATGTGAAGTCACGTTATAGCTATTTTAATACTGCACATGACCTTTTTAACTTGAATGCATATTACAATGTTTTTAGATTTGATCAGACTGACTAGAATATTAATTTATGCCATGCTTGCTTTGATAAAATAGGACGTAATTGTTGGTCTAAAATCTTTTAGTGGTAAGGCCGCGGCCTTCTGTGCAGGAGGTCGTGGTTCGAATCCCACCACGTACCATCAATGTGTTTTTCGGTTTTCGAATTTCATTTATTCGGCGCTTTTACGGTGAAGGAAAACATCGTGAGCAAACCTGCACACACCTACGAAGAAATTCAAAGGTTGTGTGTAACCTAATCTAGGATTGGGTCTGGTTTCCCTTCTGGGTTGCGGAGGTCAGATGGCAGTCGCTCTGTGTAAAAACCAGTACCCTCGTTCAATCACCTATATTAGGTAGCCGACCCCGAGAGATACGGGAAAAAGGCTAGGAACATGATTGCTCTCTAAACAATGTTTAAGATTGCAATGACAACCTAATTGCATGTTACATTTTAAGTTACAGTAACATGTTACTTTATGTATCAAGGTAAAAATGAAATAAAAAACAGTCGGCTCTCAATCGTAAATTTTCGCACTCACCAGTGCTATGCAATTTCCTACTTTTCATATTTATCTCTCAATCATCTTTCATGAAGGTCAGCTAAAGAGTCGAAGTCACTATAACTATACCTGCGTCTGTGTTTCCGAATGCATTCATCCCTCAAATTTTCAAAATTATAATAAACATGTACATTTTCTGAGTAACCTTGCTCCACCGTCGACTCTGTCTCTGTCGGCCCTGACCTAGACTAGAATCATGAGCAAACCCATTATCAATAAAAAAGCAACTTCCTTCATAGCGGAATACAATACCATTATAAACTAATACGTAGGTATATCAAAGTACGAGAGCAAAGGTCCTGCCGGCAAACTTCTGGCGTATTATGATTGATCGCGAAATGACATTATATTTCCCCCGCCTACGATATTACTCCATTCGCTCAATCGTAAATAATTAAGTGATATTGATCCTTTTTCCGCCGGCGCCGGTAAATAGAGGACGGAGAGATGCTGGGTTGCCATGCCGTTAGGAGGAATTACCCATTGATGACAATAATTATGAAATTCTTTAGGCGACATGAACTCTTTATCCGTAAATTATTTTGGAATTTCTGCTGCTGATTTTGAATAGGTAAGTCATATTTTTTATGTAATTTTCCTTATTAGAATTTTTTTGGCACATTTCTAAAGGTCGATTGAAAAATATAAATAAATACGATTTAAATCCTTTTACATACATACTTAGCATACATAATAATCACGTCTTTATCCCTAATGGGGTAGGCACAGCGTAAACGACCTAAACAAAGGTCGTTCCGCCACGTCTGACTAGTTTTGAGGGTTATTACAGATAGATATATATGTATATTGCTAATAGTGACAAATCCTTTTGAAAATAGTCATTTCATTGCACGAGCGATAAAAGAATAGAGTAACATGAAAGTACGGCAAAATGAATGTCACATTATTGAATAATTCAAATACGTAAGTATTCTCCTCTCAAGAATTTCCTCATATAGCAGACTTCCCGCATTTTGGGGAGTTCTCCACACATCGGCATCTCTGGTGGAATGAGAAATGATCTGAGTTCCTGAATGGTGATGTTTATGAAGCCAATTGCTATTGTGATTCCTTTCACTTTGCGTTATTAGGTTGTCTACAGGGTGGTCAAAAAGTCGTGGATCAAACGAAACAGGGAGATAGAGGAGGTAATTTCCAACAAAAAATCTTTCCCCAGCATGGCCATAACTTCATTGCACGAAAAGATATGATTATTTTAGTTTTTTCAATGAAATTACCGAGTTTTTTTACAATTTAATCTGTAAAAAATTAAATTGATTAAAAACAATAAAACAAATGCTGTTGTATTATGAGTCGATAATGTATCAATACTACAAAAATTGTTTTGCAGCTCTTGGTATCAAACTTAACGAGCAATGATTTTTTTTCCGTAAATTTTGAAGCGTTACAAAAAATTACTTCACACTTTAAGAGCACTTTTTGGAAAAAAAATGTATTACGGAAAAATGACCTTGTATTAAAAAAACTTGCTGGTTTAATGCTGATTCAAATGAGGTACAACACTTTACTCTTTGATCTTTAGTTTTGGATTTATGGTCGTTTTTTCATATCAAGGTGCAAATTTAACAAAATGGTAGATTTAAAGAAAAAAATAAGATTTTACTTTACTTTTTTTTATTTATTTTTTTAAGTACTATGTAGTAATTTCAGAAGCCATCATGAAATAAAAGAACGATTATGACTTAGTAATTTTTATTAAAATACAATTTTTTACAGTAAATGTTCAAAGTTCCTGCCTCTGACCATAATGCACAATCTGCACCGCCTAATAAAATTCGCACGTAATCGGCGGAATGCACGTCTGTTATTTAGAATTTGTAACTTAGCAAACTCGAGCTTTTGTCGTAGTTCTTGTTCGGTGTTATTCTCACTTTGATACACAATTTCTTTAAAATAGCCCCAAACAAAAAAGTCTATGGGATTTAGGTCGGGTGACCGGGGTGACCATGCAATAGGTCCGCCTCGACCAATCCACCGGTTAGGTTAGGTTAGGTTAGGTTAGGTTAGGTTAGGTTAGGTTAGGTTAGGTTAGGTTAGGTTAGTTAATGTGAAACAGTGTCTGTCCGTTTCATAAATCCTAATTGTGACAAGAACAGTTCTAGCGTTCCAACGTACAAAAAACTAGCAGTTTATGATAAACTAATAAATTTAAAAATAAGGCTAACTTAATGAAATTTGCACCTTGATATGAAAAAACGACCATAAATCCAAAACTAAAGATCAAAGAGTAAAGTGTTGTACCTCATTTGAATCAGCATTAAACCAGCAAGTTTTTTTAATACAAGGTCATTTTTCCGTAATACATTTTTTTTCCAAAAAGTGCTCTTAAAGTGTGAAGTAATTTTTTGTAACGCTTCAAAATTTACGGAAAAAAAATCATTGCTCGTTAAGTTTGATACCAAGAGCTGCAAAACAATTTTTGTAGTATTGATACATTATCGACTCATAATACAACAGCATTTGTTTTATTGTTTTTAATCAATTTAATTTTTTACAGATTAAATTGTAAAAAAACTCGGTAATTTCATTGAAAAAACTAAAATAATCATATCTTTTCGTGCAATGAAGTTATGGCCATGCTGGGGAAAGATTTTTTGTTGGAAATTACCTCCTCTATCTCCCTGTTTCGTTTGATCCACGACTTTTTGACCACCCTGTATATAAGTAGTGTCTGCAAATAAATAGTAAAAAGACATGGAACTCAAAACAAACGATTTTGCAAAGTAAATTTATTTATAAGTAGTGTTTCTATATTATATTTTAGTTTTAGTGTTATTTGGGTAACTCTACTCACCTCTGCCCCTGTAGCATGCCACCGCACGATAACGTATATATATCGCATATATCTGTCAAACTCCCATACAATTGGCTACTTTCCTACTAGTCAAATCAGCAACTTTTTATGAAATGTCAAAAACGCTTTTTTGTATGAAAATTGTGAGTTATGACGTCACATTTTAGTAAATATTGACTACTCAAATCAATAACTTATATACTTTTAACTCGATTATTAAAATACAAAATGTGCATTTTATTTAAAAATGATGAATGAGATCCACAATAATTTTAGCCATCAGATTTAAGTATAAACGTTTTGAATTTTTTTAGCCACCCTGTCAAGCACCCAATTTGACAGATAGATGTGATAAAATGGCTATCGCGGCCTTATAGCGGCTGCATGCTACGGGGGCTGGCAATTGTCGATAACTATGGCTACCTTGGACAAACAATCCATATGGGTAAGTCCAACTTTCAGGAGGCCTGTCTTTCAGTGGACGCGTAGCTATCGGCTGGGACGACCAAGACGAATTTACTAAGTACTTATAAACATTGTAGGTGTATTTCACAACCTCCTACTAGAAAACATATCTGGTTTTATCAGGTGGTAACTATTTAACAAGATCACCAATTACTTACGAGACTAATCATTGATTCTGTTGGATGTATGTCAAGAGTTTCTAAACTTTTGTAACTTTGTCTATCAGGAGACGCTTAACTTCGAATCAATATTGAATTCTAGTTCTCATTGTACCTACACGTTTGATAACTAATTAAATAATTAATGGCGCCGATAACTTAATTTATTTTGGTTCTGTCAATTGCAGAAATTCGAACAAAAATGAGACAGAAATACAACAGCCGATTACAATCCCGTCGTATAACGTTTAAAATAAGGATGACACCTTCCAGCATGCCATCTTATTTTAGGCGGACCTAACTACAGTCGTACAAGGATCTTTTGGCGCTTGGGTGACATTGACAGCACAGATTACCTAGTATATATGTCCGTTATCATGTATACTAGGTAATCTGTGCTGTCAATGTCACCCAAGCGCCAAATGATCCTTGTACGACTGTACTAACGTTTAGATGCCAGTGCTTAAAACTGAATTAGAAAATATCCCCCAAATGCCCTTAAAATACAGAAGATAACGCTACACATACATGATTTTATACCTATCCAAAATCAAGTCTGTTCACAGAGAGAAATCTCTCTCGGAAGATAAGGTTAAGGACGCCTGTCTAGTATTTAGTAGTGTTGCCAACTAAATAGCTTTGGTGTTGCTAGAAGTACAGTTACTGGATAACAGATGGCGCTTTTATCAACTTGAATTACTTACAGGTATCCCACATCAAGTCTGTTCACGGTGAGCGGGCGCTTTGTATAGCAATCTCTCTCGGTGATAAGGACGCCGGTGGTGGTAGTGTTGCCAACTGTATTGGCGAGTACGTCTCCCACGAACGCCGCAACTGCTTGGGCGTTGCATGCGTTGGGCACGCAAACTGCCCAGCGTAGGGACTCGCCACGCCCTGTACGGATCTGTTGAATAGATAAAATAATAATAGATAAATGAAGGAGTATTGACTCGAAAACCCATTCAAGAAGTTTTAATAAAGGGTGCAAGAGACGGTGCCGCAAAAACTGAAAGATATTGTTCAATCAACAGAACTGAAACTTTCACAAAGAATGGAAAAAAGAACCTAAGTATCTTAATCCTTCTTGATCGAAGCAGTAATTTTGTATGTTGAACACAACATTTTCTTTATGAAAGTGGTTCAGTTTCGTTGACTGATTTTTCCTTTCAGTTTTCCGGACTCTACAACCTGTATAAAACAATACAATACATGAACCCAAAAATATCGTAAGTACTCCTTTTTTGTTTAGTTGAACCTTATGCTATTATTAAGTACCTATTAGATATTATAAATAAATGTTCAAAACATGTTATGTATGATGTTATGGGAACACGTAGAGTTTAAAAATAACATCAATTAAAGTCGATTAGTTTATTTAAGAGTGAACATCAATAATATCTTGTAAACAAAATGTTATTTTTAGCTTCGCTTTGTTTCTTAGCACCGCTGTGTTTACTTTAATTTTTGGTCTGAGCATAGGCACTGCTATAGGTAGAGCTATGGTTTTTTCCAATAACTTAATATGCAGAAAACAACAAATCTATTAAAGTTCGAATAAAATTACTATTGATTCTTGAGTGTCACTTCCCGTTTCATATCATCGTCTATGGCCCGTATTTATAATCAGCTCTTGAGACTGACAGCGAGTTTGAGTTCGTTTCAGAAATGTCATTTCAATACAAAACGGTCTGTCAAATCCGTACTTAATATTGCTCTCAATCTTTAAATCGCTTCATAAATACGAGCCTATGTTATGTAGTTGTAGTAGGAGGTACTACGTTGTTCCGGGAGTGATAAATAAATACATAGATTTTGGCACCGGTTTTTTTTTATTTTTAAAGAACCTAATACGATGCATACAATTTTCCTTATGTCGCGGGAAATCTAAACTACAATACCTGTATTATTTTAATATGAGGGAAGTCAAGCATCTTGATTAAGTATGTAAATTGCATTAAATGATTACAAGCTATCAAACGGTCATCATCATCACAATAAATGATTAACAATAATAATCGCATTGTGCTCATTTTTAAAACCAGATATGATTGATTATCACCATAAATAATTTATTAATACTAGTAATTGTTCTTATTGAGTCCTACTTATAGTAAATAATGGAATAGGACGAAATTGATTCAACTTTTACTTATTTTCTGGATAGACAAACATTACGTACCTATTTATGACTAATATGACCTGATGATGATGTGACACGACCATAAAATTAATTAAGTACCGTGTCTTTGCGTGACACAGACCAAAATACAGCTATCTCTTTTTATTCTCTCTCTAGGTATAAGTTCAATTAACGAAAATATTTTTTATGAAGCATAAAACATTGTTAAAATAATGTTATACTATGAAATCAAAATGGAAACGTGCTTAATTAAAATGTAAAGTAAAGATTTTTCGTGCAGTACATTTTAAATTTGATTTTTATCAAAGGTTCTTATTAAAACTTTTAGGGTCGTATTTATAAAGCGATCTCAAGATTGAGAGCAATATTAAGTTTTGATTTGACAGGTCGTTTTGTACTGAAATGACATTTCTGATACGAACTCAAATTCGCTGTCACTTTTGAGAGCTGATTATAAATACGGCCCTTAATAAAGCCGTGCCCCAACATTTTATGCAGCACTTTTTACCACCTGAAGAATGGAGATAGTACCTATACATTGAGTGAAAAAAAATACTGACCAAACACAGCACATTACAAATGGTGTCAGCGGCTGGAGTCATTTTATATGGGATGATTTTTGAAGTGAAACTTCTTTAGACGCGTTGAGAGTAAATTTCAAGGTTAGATGACGGAATTACGTCAGGGCGGGGAACGGAAGTCGAAATGTCAAAAGTGTCAAAGAAGTTTCAGTTCAAAAAGTGAAGACTTGGCTAAATGCCTTAATTATAATATACTGAAGACTTGGCCTTAAAAATTAATAAATTCAAGATGATGTGAAAAATCAGACGAGGCTGTATGGCTCTGTTCCTTTGCCTATCCTATAATGGATGAATGAAAAAAAAAAACAACACGTGTGCTTGGCTCACACGCTATCTTTTCGACCAAATGTTCCTGGGGAAAAAATGTTCAGTTTCATGGCTAGGTTCACATCCTTAAGGTCGGCAATTTTTATTACTCCTGGCGTTTTATGTAGAATGTCTACTTATCGAAAAGTTTTGTGTGATATCATCGATCGTACTTATATGAATTATTTTATTAAATCAATATAAATAAGACTATTTACCAGCGTGGCTATTTCACCTTGAACTTCGATCGTTATTTGTTAATCCATTACTTTTTGTGTATATTATTTTTAGTTCGCTTATTTGTAAGAGCCGCCATTTTGTATAATAGATTTTTAAATTATTACAATACGTGGTGTAAGGGACAGTTCTTGTATCCGTTTCTTGAAATTACTCTCACAGCCACCAAAACGTTCTGGAGGGTTGGCAAAACGTTCTGCCTACCTACCCCATAATTTAATAAAGGCGTGAGTTAGTAAAGTATAAGATGAATTTACCTTTTTAGCCTCCTCCCCTGTCCTCCATTTGATGGTGGCGAGACAGTACTGTCCTTCGACTGCCACTTGCCCATCCTCGCTGTTGATGCCAACACACTCGTCAAAGTTGCCCAGATGGTAAGAGGAACCAAACAGCAACCCTTGAGGTGACTTTGCTGACGCGTCGAACACTGTGGACAAGAGAAAACATCACATTACTTTAGGTACATTTGTGATATCTGACTCTCACAAACAAATCTTTTTTAAATCCCACTCGCATATTATTATTATTAATTTTATAAAAAACGGGAGGCAGGCGTGCAGGCTGGACACACCCGGGGGTCACAAATCGCTGCCGACCTTTCAAGAAGGAAAAGGTTCGGTTCTATGTTTTCATGTGTGAAAACAAATTATACTTAAATTTGAATATGCAAAGAGTGGCGTGTGGAATTAAAACTTCGATTTACGTTATAAAATCATACGTTCTTTACGCTAAATTGCTCTAATATGTATACAATTGTATCCAACCTAGAACTTATACTATTATCTGTGTAACCGTCTCTACCCGGGTATCGAGTGGGGCACACCCGGGCCAGACCCACCGGATATCCGGCTGATACCCGCACCCTCATCAACGCTAAGCTTATATCATACGAGGCCGTAGTTTTATTGGAAGATATTAAACTGTGAGACTTAGTGATAAAATATATAAACGCACATTTATATTCATAACAGGTAGGCAGTGTGTCAACGGTTTATTAAATTAAATTTTCGCTACGACTATTTTCTGAGGGCCATTTCAGCCAGATTTTTCCAGATCCACATAAAATTGTTGGCCACTTGATTAATTTTCCATGGAAGAGGCCAAAATTATGTATGTTTCAAATCCAAGAAATATTGAATAGGAGAGACAATTATATATTTAATTTTAGAATCGTCGTCGTAATCGTCGTCGTCTTAGACGATAGGTAGACGCCCTCTGTATAGGACATAGGTTATTTTTATGTTTGTGACAAAGTTACAATCTGTAGTTTCGAAATTTGAACCTGTAACTAGTTGCAAAGGAAAATCAATTTACCAGCCGCAAATTACGTCGATCTCGATCATCAAATTCAAATGAAAAAGCTACTACATTTGTCTAAAAACATTCACTACACAGCTTACGTAACACTTGATTAGTATAATTTCTCAATATAGATTTCTGTCTAGGCTCGACTATTTTCCTCTAACAGGTCGTTCTCCGCAAAAAGTCTCTTAAGTCAAAGATTGGTACAGTCAGTTCAACGCTTATAGGCTTATGTGAGTTTTTTTTAGTTGTCATAAGAAAGTAGTGAAGAAAAAGGTAATAAAGTTTATTTGAATAAGAAAATTTAATTATTTTTTTCATGAGTCTCGCGATTTTAGGAAAAAACGTAAAATGAAAGACAAAACTACAGCCAATGATCTGTCTCCCTTTACTTGTCTAAATTATTTGACTTTCAGTTGAAGTGACAGGGCATCGTGTACGGTGACATCCTTATCTGGTACCCACTCAAATTACCTAGGCTCGTATTTATAAAGCTATCTCAAGATTGACAGCAATATTGAGTGCGGATTTGACAGGTCATTTTGTATTGGAATGACGTTTCTGATACGAACTCAAACTCGCTGTCACTCTTGAGGGCTGATTATAAATACGGGCCATAGACACTCATTCTTGTCATCATCATGATTATCGTCAGCCTGCATTAGTCCACTGCTGTACATAGGCCTCTTCCATGGCACGCCACTCAGCTCGGTCTTCAGCCGTTCTCATCCATTGTCTGCCCGCTTTCTTACAAACATCATCGCCCCTCTTAGTTTCAGGACGGTCTACACTATTTTGTTACGTATTGTAAACGAATTCATAAAAGTGCTATTAAAGTTAATTTAGCTTATTACCAGCCTAACTGTACCTCGTCAGCGAACCGACCGGGAAACCATTAAGGCTCGTGTGAGGACATCTCTCAAGGACCAGAAGTTTTCCGCCAGATTCTTTTGTTTCTTCACAAAGAGCCAGGTGATGGATAACCTTAAATGCCTTTAAACGCTTTTCATGCTGAAAAAGACGGGAGAAATTATATCCTGAAATCAGGGTAAGGAATGGTCCAATTGTCTTGAGGTGTCTTGACGGTCATCAATCAGGGCGTAAAAAAAATTTAGGTTGATAGCTACCTTTTACTTCTTCTAGAGTTTCTAAGGTCATTACAAGAACGAGCAAATACATGTAATAGTAAATATACATATCTACATTTTTTTACAAAAAACTTTTTTCTTATTTTATACTTAAGGTAATAAATTTTATTGAAAGTTTAGTGCCTGGAATAATATAAACAAAACAAACATAAAACATTTGACCAAAACATTCACAGTGTAAGAAAACTGTTCTTTATTTTTTTGTCAATTATAGGCTGTAAAAACGTAGCCTGCTCTAATAAAAACAAACGAGTTCTTGTTAACAACTTAATTTGTCAAATAGATCCAGTGAAGTGCCACTATTTAACTTATTTCTGACCTATGTCAATGAGAACTCGTGCAAAACGGTCACCTATAATGACTATGTGATTATAGCACTTAAACAATAATCTACTACAAATAAGAGCGACATTTACGTAACATTCATAAAATATAACACATTTATATACCTAAATATTTACATAATAATATAATGAAGACTTCCTTATTTAATGTAAAGCCAGACTAACCACAGATTATCAAAAATGATATTTTATTACCTTTAGTAATAATAACTTTTATTTATGTATAAACTATACACATAATTTGATTGAAGAGTGCATAAAGTAAAGGATTATAATGAAGGTAGAAAAAAGGTCGGTTTAAGCCAGGTGGTGTCAAATACTTACATATTTTTTTATCTTCATATTATGAAGCCATGCCATTTCATAAGAAGTTGTTCAGTTCAGTTTCATTCCTTAAATCTTCTCTCTACTGGTCAAATTATTATTTTTTTTAAGTAGGTTTTAGGAATAGCATAATGGCTAATTTTAGTACCTGCCAATAATAATTTTATTACGCAATCTAGTTGACAGTACGATTAGGTTAACGGTGATCAACTGTAATAGAACTACTTAATTGTCACTTGTCAACTTACGTCAATTGTTATAGCACAGTGGTCATAGAGGTTATGGCTATCAGCGTACGTAATAGATTTTCTAGTGTGATTTTCTACACCATTTTTTTTTTTACTTGAAATGGGTTTGCTCTTGACTCTAGACACAAGGTCAGGGATAACAGTGACAGAATGTCCCGAAAAGATGAACAACTAATTATACTTACCAATGCGAATTATTCATACGAAAGTAACTCTGTCTGTCTGTTTGTTTGTTGTCCTTACACGCTTAAACGGCTGAAATGATTTTGATGAAATTTTGTATGCTGATAGATAAAGACTGTTTTTAACTCGGAAAAATACCTCATTCCCACGGGGAATCTTATGAAACCACGAGGCGGAAATCTAGTTACGTTTTTCTCTTGATTGATCCAGCATAAAAGAATCTCATTAAACGTACAAATAAAATTCAGCCATTATTCTAAACAATTTCCTGTTGCTCATTATATCGAAATCCCTCGTATTCAATGTAAAGTTACCCTAAATCCCACCGTAAGATCCCCTTACCAGAGCGAAAGAACGCAATACTTACTTAAGTACAAAAGGACTTAGGCTCGTATTTATAAAGCGATCTCAAGTTTGAGAGCGATATTAAGTGTGGATTTGACAGGCCGTTTTGTACTGAAATGACATTTCTGATTCAAACTCAAACTCGCTGTCACTCTTGAGAGCTGATTATAAATACGGGCCTTAGTGGAATACTTTCATCCCCTGAATATCGGTTTGAAAACTTGTTTAATTTGAAAAGTTGGCAAGCAATTTGCGGAACGGGAACAAAACATAAAGATCACACATATATACACATAATACCTATACCTATTCTTAGCCATTAAATCACGCCTCAATCCTTTACGGGTTAGACAAAGTATCAACGGCTAACTTAGTTTATAATAATATTTATACTTAATAATAAATTATGTTATTTTTTTTTATTAATTGGTTATTAATTAGGTATATTACAAAATGCATCAAATACCATTTGAAATGCTATTCTATTTTTAACTTAGAAGCATTTAACGTGGTTTGGACAACAATCTCTTGATACTACTTATTGGAGATTTTGAAGGTCTTTCCTGAATCAAAAACACGTATTTTTGCAGACACATATTATTAACCATGTTATTTCGATGCAATGCGGTAGTTGTTATAGATATCTGTCTAACTATTTAGATTTGCATTTCCTGAACTACCCTACTAATATTATAAATGCGAAATTTTAGATGTTTGATAATTTGTAACTTTCAACCACAAGATGGAACGGGATGAAACTTGGCACACATATAAGTTAGATCCTGGAATAACATAGGCTACTCGGGAAAACTCATTTAACGCGAGTAAAACCGCGGACGGAAAGTTAGTGCTACAGTTTGACTGAAGATTTAGGGGCTCGGTGATCAATTCCTAATATGTAATTTTCCACGCGTGTAATTATGCAAATTAGCATCGGGACGAATTCTTCCTTATGAAAAATCTTAATTTTTCCAATTCTTAATTTTCCGAATGCGTCATTTTCCTAATTTACTTATACATAGTAAGGGCTGTCTTTTCTTTTGTCTTCAATTTTAAACATTTTTCAAGAACTGCATTATATTGCGTGATTTCCTTTAAACTTAAGTACAAAATATAATCTTACATACATAACTACATACCTAAACTTTAGGGTGTTAAGTTAACCTACCCCTAAAACTGAACAACTTTCCCCAAGAAACAAAGGCCGAAGTTTTTTTTTTTTTTTTCCTTCGATACAATTGGCTACTTTCCAACTAGTCAAATCAGCAACTTTTTATGAAATGTCAAAAACGCTTTTTTGTATGAAAATAGTATATTATGACGTCACATTTTAGTAAATATTGACTAATCAAATGAATAACTTACATACTTTTAATTCGATTATTAAAATCTAAATGTGCATTTATTTTTTTAATGATGAATGAAATCCACAATATTTTTAGCCATTAGTTTTAAGTATAAACGTTTTGAATTTTTTAAGCTACCCAGTCAAGTACCCAATTGTTGTCAGCGGCTCGATTATTTTTTTTTTTTGCATTGCCACCCATGTCTGTTGGGGAAAGTTGTTCAGTTTCATGAGTAGAATCACGCCCTCAAGTTCAGCTAATTTTAATACTCATTGTATAGTAAAGAATAAGAATGAATAATTTTTACTTCGCTCAGTTGGTAAATGGTTCCACATTAGCAGTCTTCCCGCGGCCGGCCTTCGCGTCTCTAAGCGCGCATTTGGGTGCGCGGGCGCAGTCAGACCGCATACGACTCGGTATTGACCCGAATTGAGTAATTTTACGCGACGAGCAATCTCTTCATGTAGATTTTGGGTTTAATGAACTGCAGATTTAAAAAAAAGGTATAGTTACAATGCTAAAGCTATACCTACTTTGGCATAATAATTTAGATCTAGGTAAGTATCTTTTATGTTTCTAGATTTCGTCCATCGGTTATGAACGTTAGTAAGAAACGTTAGAAAGACTGTATTTGCCCATTTTCTACATTTTGAATTGAAGTGTAACTTATTTCCACTACTTATCTTTGATCCTAGAACACACTCAACCTAGAGATATATAATATACAAATAAATACAAAAAAGTATGTTCCATGCTGGACTGGAAGTGATAAAAAACAGACAATGTGCTAGCTGCATCTCCTCCCGGGCATGCTGTGAAAATCAGCTAAGGGATTCGAGGGTTTCCGTGTTGCAATTTAGGCGATGGGCTGACAACCTGTCACTATAGTAATATACTCATCTGTAATAACCATCAAAACTTGTCAGACGTGGCGGAACGACCTTTGCGTCGCCTACCCCATTAAGGATAAAGGCGTGATTTTTATGGACTTGCCTAATTAGACTTAGGGCTTGTGGATGGAAAAAATTATGTTCTTCCTTTTCTGGACAACAATATTAATTTTTATGTAAAGGTCCTATCAAAATAATATTTGAATAAAAGGTTTCGTCATTACACAATAATTCGAAATAAAATGTAGTCAATAAATACTTATTTCTCAATTCTATTAACGATTGGTTTTCCACATTTTAGGTAGACCTCGTAGTAGAGTTAAATAGAAAAAAAAGTGTTAATTAGAATCAAAGTAGGTAGCTGAAGTCACTTCTTACACATCCTATTTCTGCGTATTAGATCATACCATACAAAAAACAAAAAAAAAATTGTTTCCGATCCACCTAAGAATGTATCTACTCATTGTTACGTGTTATGCCTTTTAATGGTCTTTAATTAACAAAAGCAGGTTCTTTTATTCCTTGTATTTTTTCCTTATATTATATTTTTTAATAGAAGACCACGTCAAAAAAGGAAATAAGATTATTTAAGGTAGGTCATGAAACCGAAATACTTTCGTGAAATAAATTATAACCTTGCAGTAATATTATAATTATTCTAGTCTGATTCACCGAATAGTTATCATAACTTTGTAATATTGTGATTAAATTTTTTAATATTGTTTCTGAATTTTAAGAAAAATATCATCTCCTTTAACATGTTTATTATTTTTATCTATAAAATACACGTACCTACTTCCATGCTGGACTGGGGGTATAGAAAAACTTAGAATGTGCCAGCTGCATCTCCTCCCGGGAATGCTGTAAAAGTCAGCTAAGGGATTTGAGGGTTTCAGTATTGTAATTTAGGCGATGGGCTGACAACCTGTCACTTCAATATCCAGAATCACTCACTTAAATTTATTTAAAGAATATTAGAAGAAGAAAAGAATATTATTTGAAGAATATTAGACAACTGAAATTCGAAACATGACATTTCTCAAAAGGTTTTCCAATTTTAATTCCAGTTTCATTTTCTAGGCCAAGTTTTTTCTAAGTGTCAACAGTAACCAGGATATAAAAATTTCCGATCATTCCATGAATAGCTTTGTAAAATAATATTTACTTACGTCAATTCTTTATTTATACAACGTCTAATGAATTCAATCAACTTTTTTATTTAATTATCGTTGTATAGTAAACCAACTAAACGTTTATTGAACCTATCACGTACAGTCAATGCCTTAGTCAGTTACAAAATCTAGTTATCTACAATTTTGTGATGCATCGGGCGACTGTACCTACTTGATACTATGTTAGTTACTTTATGCGTAGACAATGGTTTGACGTCACCGTGTGATCGGTCGTCTGATTAGACTAGATTGTAGGAAGTTTGTAGGTTTGTGGTCAGACTAATGTGTGCATTACTCGTGTAATGTTGGGTTAAAATGTAGTTTATGTTGTATTGTTAATAAATATTAATAAAATAAAAAAAACTCCACAATATAATATTGAAAATCATGGACACCTTGAAATATCTTTCTATCGCTCTACCAACTAATATAGGTACCTATCCACAATCCTAAACTATATTTTCTTTATAAGTACTTAAAGAAACACTTGTGAAATCAGAAAATACATAATAATCGGTCTCCGAATCGTTTGAAGGTAAGTAACTAAAGGAAATACTAAACAATGAAGAATATAGCTCTACTAGGGATTTAAAAAAACTTCCTCAAAGGATAATCTATATTCCCACGGTAATTAGGCTCGTATTTATAAAGCGATCTCAAGATTGAGAGCAATATTAAGTATGGATTTGACAGGTCGTTTTGTACTGAAATGACATTTCTGATACGAACTCAAACTCGCTGTCACTCCCGAGAGCTGATTATAAATACGGGCCTTAGTGAAGTTGATGAAACTTCCTCGTTTATCCGTGAAGTTGAAGAAAAGTATCAGGAAAACTATTGTGGTTTTAATCTTAAACTAGCTTTCCGCCCCGCGGTTTCACCCGCAGCTAAAAGAGTTTTCCAGTGGGATTGAGTTCCCGCAGTTAAAAGTTGCTTTTGTCCTTGATCAGGTTATTGTCATGTAACTGTTAGTATGACCACATCTAAAAGATTCTTTTTAAGTAGTATTTTAGTTGTGTTTTTTTTTTATTTCATAACTTTGACATCATCTCCCTTTTACATTATTATTACTTTAACATAGATATCATAATTAGTATCTAAGCTTTGTATTGCAAATGTGCTAAAAGTGGACACTTTTAGCACATTTGTAATACCTACATAGGTTAAGATACTTTTTGTTATAAAATGGAGAACATATGATTATCGCAAAACATAAAATATTCATGAAAATGTTTGTATTTCAGATACAATTAATTTTAAACTGATGGCGCCACCGTCGCGCCACTGTTCGCCCCTTAAAGAATAGAATAGTTTATTTTTCAGATAGCATAGATCCAATTAAAGTTGCGACTGGCTTTTATAATTAGCACTTTATTTTTCGTCCTAAATATACATCAATTCTTTAAAATCATTGACCCGGAACTTCACATTGTACGTTAAACTCAAACATTTTGACTATACTTATCTAAAAATATTCAAAGATGACTCAGTGGAAAATTTAAAATAAATAAAAAACGTTTCAAAATGCGTTAAACGATCCAAACGAATTGTAACTCTTTTCTCAAAATAGACTCCAAAGACTGTTGTTTCAAAATTCAAGTCATGCTCACGCGGCACTTAATCCAAAATTTCCTTAAACTATATTTAGAAAACTGACTCCACAAGTATGTTTGCGTCAAGATTATTTTAGTATTTATTTTTAATAAGCTTTTTGTCTGTTTTTTGTACCGAGTCTATAGCACCATTTCTTCCATGCTGGACTGGGAGCGATGGAAAAACATAGAATGTGCCAGCTGCATCTCCTCCTGGGCATGCTGTAAAAACCAGCTAAAAACCTGCATCATACTTAATGAGCCAGTAATTTAATAGACCCACAACAATCTTTTTTTTTTTACCTGAAATTGTTTTATTACAACAAAGTAGATTAAATCTTTTACGATTTAGTATTTTATAACAAATTATGTTTATCAAGTTCGATACTAAAAACAGTACCTAACTATTTACGGTGCCGTAGTCCTACCTGTATTTACCTATGAAATAGATTATTCATCTTTATTTTTTGTTCAAAAAACCAATGTTATTTGATTTGGTACTTCTTAGCCCAGACTAGAATCCTCATCATATTGATTTATCATCGCACTGCAAATCGATAAAAAATGAGTTTTTCCACTCCCTACTATGGCTCGTATTGATAAAGCGATCTCAAGATTGAGGGCAATATTAAGTATGGATTTGACAGGTCGTTTTGTACTGAAATGACATTTCTGATTTGAACTCAAACTCGCTGTCACTTTTGAGAGCTGAATATAAATACGGGCGTATGACTGTTCCGTAGTACTGACGACCTTACAGCAGACGTCACATTCTAGAATCATCGTACCCACAATGACGAGTTGTACTCGTTGTGCATATCAAATGCACGCACCAAATAAAGGCGTAGGTTCATCAACGCATCGTCTGCTCATTGTCTACAGGGTAAAAAAAGAACTGCGTTCCTTTAATTTAAACTACGGCTCGTATTTATAAAGCGATCTCAAGATTGAGAGCAATATTAAGTATGGATTTGACAGACCGTTTTGTACTGAAATGACATTTCTGATACGAACTCAAACTCGCTGTCACTCTTGAGAGCTGATTATAAATACGGGCCTAAGATTTTTAAGATATTTGTTGTCCTCTGATTTTATGACCCTAGGGTATCTTTTTCATCTGAAAATAGAATTGTTGCCCTTCAGTAAAAAAAAAACCACGGTAGAATCCGATAACCTCTATGCATGGGTGAAGATTCAGTTAGGCGAGTCGTGTCCTCACCAGATCAATATAATCATAATATCACTACGGGGCTAAGTAGGAATAATAAACTATTTTTACTAAATTAAAATTTCATTTGAACAAGTTTACAGAACGTTCAAATAACTTAGTTTTGACCTTCGATAAGTAGTTTAGGTATTAATGCGTATTGATTTATGCATACAAATATTCACAAATGGTATAATTTTGTTATTCCAAATCGATAAAAATAACCATTATTCTAATAAAAAATACACTTAAAAGTTTTTCAATTCAAAAACGTTTTAATAAATACTTATCCTTCTCAAATTATATTCTTATTCATATATACAGATTCATATATATCGATTCATTTTCATATCGATCATTAATTTTATATATTCATATAGCTCATTCATTTATTCAAATAGATCGATTCATATAACCAGTTCTATATTATGATTCTTATGTCTTCGCGTATGCCTACTAACAAAAGTTGAAATATTTTATGAAAAAAATGAAAAGTAACTAAATACTAATAAAAATCCGGCAGGACTTGAACCTACGACTTTCGGAATGAAGTTCGCCATTAAACACCTCGCTTCGGTAGCTCTGTTGCAGAGTAATGAATCGGCATTCAAAAAGTCGCAGGTTCAAATCCTGCCCGTGGCTAATTTTTAATTTCTTACTTTTATATTTATGCAAAACGAAACAACACTGTGCGAGTGCAAAGATCTTCAAAATAGTTGAAATACTAAAATATCTTGTACTTGTACTACATAAACACATAAACAAAATTTTTTTTTATGAACCATATAGCGACCTTACATTTTTAGCTACACGTAATACAGAATGGGGCGGTAACCATTGCACTTCGAAACTTGCAAAGAGTTATTGACGTTTACCAGTCATTGACCTTGATAGCGGAAACACCGATCGGGCGCTTTTCCACTAGACGGCACGTCAACGGCAACGGCGACGGCACGGTACCGTCGACGATATCGTAGGTGAGATAAAGTATGAAAATCAATGAAATTATATGACACGCTTTTCCACTTGCCGGCACGGCACCGTCACGGCATGTCATCGATTCCCATAGATATTGTCACGTGATCTCGCCGTGCCGTCGCCGTTGCCGTTGACGTGCCGTCTAGTGGAAAAACGCCCATCTAATATAGTTCGTCCATACGGGGTGTAAGGGACAGCGTCCTGCAAACTGATAGGGGCTACTCAGTCAACAAAACTGAACAACTTTCACTAGGAAATTCTTTCAGAAAGTGAAAAAAAAAGACTTTTCCATCTCAATCAGATAATGTATGTTTTTTTTATTTTTTTAAAAACCTGGTGATAGTTGTTAATTTAGTTTCGTTGACTGAGCAACCCCTATCAGTTTGCGGGACGCTGTCCCTTACACCCGGTATTAATGTTCTCTTCTCTCAAGGCAGAAAATGATTTTATTTTAGTTAAATCGTGATTCCGTCGAATCGGGGCCGAGATAACGCTCTACAAAGACAAACTAGCTGATGTACTAGGTAAGTACAATACTTCTTCTTCGGGTCGTTGTTCGATTCAAAAACCCACTCCACTCCACAAGAAGACGAAGTAGGTAGGTACAATATTTATAACCCTTTACTGTACACAAGTTATTTATAAGCAAAATGTTATACTTAAACCGGGTTCTAAACAAGTTGGCATTGAACTTGATTTTCATAGAGTGGGCTGCAGAGTTGTAGATCATTGCTCAAGACTATGACCGCTATAGTAACACGCGATGTTACGCAATACCTACTTATTAACTTGTTTGTTTACAGTTTTTTTTTATATTCTGTTCTTTTAATAGTCTAGCGGATGATGAGGATTTACTAAAGCATGATTGGTTTCTGAGCCAGAGCACTTAATTTATATTCGTGGGTGACCTAAACGCCATTGTTATCTGAAAGAGGGCCCATGCCTGAACAAGACCAGCGGTCAACTGTTGTGTAGTGACTGGAAATACCTATATTTGTAGTAGTGTGGTAGTTACCTAACAGTAGTTCAGGGCGATATTTATAAACAAGAGTTTAGAGAAAAAAAAATACTACAATTTTTTTTAAGTTTATCCAACAGATCTTGTATAAATTGCTACGGATGCAGAAATAAAAATACAGCAATAATTACCAAAGTTAAAGCACTATCATTATAATTAGCAAATGCAACTCAAAACAACACCTATGGTCAGCGTAATAACGTTTAATTTCAAATAATTTGCTGACGTCAGCTCGAATTGTTGATAATACGTATAATAATCGCGTGGTAATAAGACAACAAAGTGTATTGTTGTTATTTTTGTTTAATTTTTCTGAATTGGTTGTTTTATGTTTTCTTGATTGTTTGCTGTTGGAAATAAAAATAAATCACAAATGATTTAATTGCTGCATTTGACTTTGCAATTACATAAAATCACATTTATATCCCTTGCGGAGTAGGTAGAGAAAATATTGATGGAGGAAATGGACTAACATCGCCTAGAATATCTTATGAATAATAATTTATGTTGAAATCCAAGAACATGTCAATAAAAATTGTCAGAAGACATGGATGATCATCATCTTCCTAGCCTTTTTCCCGTATTTCACGGGGTAGACTACCTAATATATGGGATTGAACGAGGGTACTGGTTTTAACACAGAGCGACTGCCATTGACCTCCGCAACCCAGAAGGGAAACCAGACCCAATCCTAGATTAGGTTACACAAAACCTTTGAATTTCTTCGTAGGTTTCCTCACGATGTTTTCCTTCACCGTAAAAGTGCCGAATAAACGTACCTACTTACATATGAAATTCGACAACCGAAAAACACATTGGTACGTGGTGGGATTCGAACCACGACCTTCCTGCACAGAAGGTCGCGGCCCTATCCACTACAGTCTACACCATCCGGGCTTCAATTGATAATGCTACAAAATAAATCGTAAACTTATCAATAACATAGTACATTTTAACTTGTATGGAAAACAGAAGTTAAAAATAGAAACAACGCATAAGAACACATTTTTTTGGTAAAATTAGCTCTATTATGACAAGAGCCTTAAAATATAATGCAAATAAATGAAAATGTTGAAAAATTTTATTATTGTGATAACTAGTAGGTAAAACAAGTATCTATTTTATCTTTTACTGCTTGAAAACTAACATAGTGTATGTCGGTACCTAGTTTACCTTCATAAACAAACTTTATATCCATCAGAATTTTGTTGTAGAGTACTACGTTTGGTAACTGATTATAAGTTATTTATACGACATATTTGAAGGTATTAGAATGCAAAATCGTAACTAGGTAGCTAAGTAAAGGATCAAGGCCCAGTAGTAACACTGCTAACAAATAATTATTATTCTACTTCTTAGACGATGGGTCAACGATCGACCCGATGAACTTTAGTCTAACGCTTGGTCACTCGATCCGGAGATCGTGGGTTCGATGCCCAAGAGCATTTCATAAAGTTCCGAAAAAACGGGCTTTAAATTAAACTTACAATTATTTCTTGTATATAAGAAAGTAGTCATACTCGTACAATAAAAAAACTAAGTGTTAAGATGTTTTGTGAGTTAGCCATAATTTTAGTCTAAAATGTGTAAAGAATCACTGTCAACAATGTTGCTGTTCCCTAGCAGGATGTCTTTTGTATTACATATTGTTTTGTTTTCTACATTGATAAATGCAATTAAAGAATTTGAAACTTGAATAAATATTTATTATTGTTTTTATAAATTGCCAATAATAACCACTTTTCAGCATAGTACGTTATGCAGACCAAGGCTTTAGGCCTTATTAAAAACAATCAAAGGCTTTTAGAATAAACCGATTAAAACCTCTGACATTTGAGTTCATCCGATCATCATTCCAACAACCCCTATTAACCACAAAGTCATAAAACAAAATGCAATTTTCTTTGAACAAACATAAACCATTGTAATCAAGATCAAGAAAGCACATTTCATATCGTATATCTTTCTAGTTGTCTAGCCGGCTTGGTTCCAGTAAGTCTAGTTACTTGGGTACAATGCTAACCGTGCAAACAATAGCTCGGAGCTCGCGTGATTAGTTCTAAGAAAGTTGCAGTCTTGACGACTTGTTGGACAGACTGGATGAAATCTATCTCTCTTATGCTTGTCTTGTGAGTTTCGAGTCGATCGACCCGATGAACCGGGGAAGGTGACAGAGTTTTTAAATCGCCTAACCTCTCAACTGTCACATTCCACGACTCCCAACCGCTATCTGTCACGCTCCCAGGCGGAATTTGTCGAGAGACTAATAGCACAGCTAATAGGCATCTGACATGTTTGTGTAACGACTACTATCAAAGACAGCGACCGTGACCGACGGCTTGACGTGCCCTCCGAAGCACGGATTCTTTTTTCGTCCTGCATTCATTGCATTGTTTTAACCAAACTGGGGAAATTACAAAAAGTGATAAATTGACAAATATCAACTTTGTGTTCCCCTGGAAATCGAACCCAGGACCTCCGGCATCGTGAGCCCGGGACTCAGACCACTAGCCCACGGAGGCGGAGGCAGACTGGATGTAGTAAAAACTTGTGAAATAACGGCATGTCCTGCGATATTAGATTAGCTTATGCAATGGTTTTCTCATTTTCCTATTTGTCTTTTCATGTTGGACTAGGAGACATAAAAGACGTAGAATGAACCAGTTTATAATTCTCCCAAAGACTCAGCAAAAGGACCTGGGTCTCGTTGTATTGCGATTTAA
>JARACY010002590.1:0-41253 GCA_029255725.1 Scrobipalpa atriplicella
CATGCGAATTTTAGTCTTTCGTATGCGCATTTCGGTTCGAGCGCTTCAAAAATACGGCTCCATTAGGATGAAACAGAATGGATGGGCCAAGGGCAATGCGATTGGCGGAGGCCTCGAGATATAATCCAACTCATTAGAGAATGTCAAAATTTTGGTTGGCATGAATTTTAAACTGTAGACTTTATTACAGGGACGTATAATACAGTCCTGTCATAACGCATTTTATTAATTTTACGGGGAAATAACAAGAAAAAAGTATCAAAATATAACTTAATGATGAAAAGAAATATTGTTAGTTCGATAACTACAAGTTTTGCAAAACAAAACAGCACATTTCACCTTTTTTAAAGGTATGTTTCCTGTCCTAAAAAAGTCACACTGACGTTGTAGTTTGTTTACTTTGGCAAAATTTCAACGTATCGGTTTAGAGGGGTAAGGAGTAAAACGTCATAGTTTCGCGTCCAGAGGTTGTATCGATCAAGTTTGTATGTTTCCTGTGTACAATAAAGTATATTTGTTTTTTTTTTAATAATCAAGTAAAGGAAGCCGTATTTAGGACTTATTGCAAAGGAAATGCGCATACGAAAGCATAAAAATAGCATGAGTTTTTCATACTACTTGGCATGCGACATACGCTTTCGTATGCGTATTTAAGTTCGAGTGATTCAAAAATACGGCTTCTGGCCAGTCTTGTTCAAAATAATTTGACTATTTGTTGACTACCTTACATTTAAACAGATAATTACTTATCGATTTCTGGAGCGTCAGGAATGTCCAGAGGAGCGTTCATGCTGAAAATTTCAAAACGAATATCAATATACAAATAACAAGTTCAAAACCAATAGAATACTGCTTTTAGAGAGTAAAATAATAGCATAATAATATGCCCATACGCGAGGATATGTAACATAAAGGTGAACACCATCGTCTGTTCTTCGTTTAGGGTTCTATTTTTTGCATTTCAAAATCATAGAATGTTCCAGCAGGCATATTGTAGAAATCAGTAGAGGAACACGAAACTGTAGGTGTATTTCAATTTAGGACGTTTTGTCAGTTAGTTCTTTCTGAAATTACCATCAAAACTTGACGTGGCGCTAACGCCCTATCCCGAGATAGCTCTGCACAAGTGCACACCCCGTAATGGATATATTCAAGTATAACCAAAAGGGCATAGATAAGGTACTTACCGCGCGAGGTTACCTATGGCACACGGAGGAATGGCGCCCCTGCCAGTCGCGGCGCTGGCATCTAGACGAGCAGTACGGCGTCACTCTACAGTTCGCGCAGCACGAGTCGGCTGCAGTGCCGTTACATACTCACCGCGCGAGGTTATGGCACACGGAGGAATGGCGCCCCTGCCAGTCGCGGCGCTGGCATCTAGACGAGCAGTACGGCGTCACTCCACAGTTCGCGCAGTACGAGTCGGCTGCAGTGCCGTTACATACTCACCGCGCGAGGTTATGGCACACGGAGGAATGGCGCCCCTGCCAGTCGCGGCGCTGGCATCTAGACGAGCAGTACGGCGTCACTCCACAGTTCGCGCAGTACGAGCCGGCTGCAGTGCCGTTACATACTCACCGCGCGAGGTTATGGCACACGGAGGAATGGCGCCCCTGCCAGTCGCGGCGCTGGCATCTAGACAAGCAGTACGGCGTCACTCTACAGTTCGCGCAGTACGAGTCGGCTGCAGTGCCGTTACATACTCACCGCGCGAGGTTATGGCACACGGAGGAATGGCGCCCCTGCCAGTCGCGGCGCTGGCATCTAGACAAGCAGTACGGCGTCACTCTACAGTTCGCGCAGTACGAGTCGGCTGCAGTGCCGTTACATACTCACCGCGCGAGGTTATGGCACACGGAGGAATGGCGCCCCTGCCAGTCGCGGCGCTGGCATCTAGACGAGCAGTACGGCGTCACTCCACAGTTCGCGCAGTATGAGTCGGCGGGCGACCCGCAAGCGACGCACGCGCGTGACCCCTCGCGCTGCAGTGCCGGAATTTTTAGCTGCGATTTGCCATGATCGAATTGTACTCTAGTTCATTGGTTAGGTAGGTACATACATAGATATTCTCAAGTATACATAATTCGCGTTGCGAGGTTATTTACAGTTCCCCCTTTCTACATGAAAGAAAGTAAAACAAATCTTTACTATTCAACTATTACTTCAGGCTTCATGTGTCTTATAAAAACGTTAAATGGAGACTTTGAGGATTAAACTACGCTAATGAATATGACATGACCATAAAACGTGTGTGATAGAAATTAATTTCGTGCACGAAGGAATTTCGTATGCGCTTTCAGTTTTCGATTCGAACGGTTCAAAAATGCGACTCCAGGTACTTTGTAAATCGAAGCCTGAAGTTTTACTGTATCATCTACATAAGAACATGCAATAAATATACTTCCAGCCATTTGAAGCGAGACATCAAGATACCAGCACAAGTTAGCACTATATTTCAAAGGTTTAAATATTATTGTTGAATTCAACCAGGTTTATTTGGTATACCTACTGTCTCAAAAATAATAACTGTGTCAATGGGGCAAGAGCCCTAAAATCTATTGATTCTCGTTCGAAAAATAAGAATGTAGATAAATCGATAGGTAAAAATAATCTAAAATTACATATTTTCAAAATTTAGACACGCGGTAGCGTGTCCAGCCAAGTTCAAGCCAAACGAAGAGAACTGGCGGGCAGCACCGTGTTATTTTACAGGAACCATTTGGAGACACTTTTGACCCCTCCATAACTCAAAGACTATTCAACGTACTCGTAAACACACTAAATTTGGTTTACATATCAGGACACCCTAGATAAACAAGTATACAAAATTTTATGGACATAGCTTTATCGGTTAAATAGATATTAACGTCTGAATATCAGCATTTTTATGATTGACTGACTGACTGACTGACATATAGATCAAAAACCTAACCCACTTCCAGATGACCTACAAAGTTCAAATTTGGTATGATGATAGATTATAATAAAGCAATTGTGGAAAAAATCAAAAAAAGTAAAAAAAAATTACCTATAGGGGGGAAAAAAAGGGGGCATTTTTAATTTTTTTACCTACTATATCGCGTGGGGTGTCATTAGATAGATCTTGTAAAATAAAGTAAACAGTTTCCAGCTTAGAATTACCTTAATAAACAGAACAAGAACTTGGCTTCTATTTTTACATTTATGTTTTTGGTGGGATTGAATTAACATGTTAGTCACTTGGGAAGATGGTCAAACGAACCAAAACTTTTATTGCCTAAAAGTGTACTTATTGTGTAGTTGTATGTTATGTCTTCCTATTCGTTTATTACCTCGTAGCTCAGAAAAAGGCTGAACCTAGTCGATGGATATCAGATACAATGTTAATTTAGTAATGCAGAAGTCGATGTGTTTGGGTTGTGTTATAGCTTTCATAGTCTGAAGTTGGGAAACGGGACAGCTGCTATCGTAATATAGAGAATGGTGCTGCGAGAATAGGCACGAGATAATCAGGAACCTAGAATATAAACTTCTTACTTGAATATACCAGAATAAATTCTCCATTTGACGACTTCGAACGGCGTGGAATATGAAGGTTTTATACAACGTGTAACAGAAAGGTATATGTATCGTGAAATGTGTGAATCTACCCATGAAACTCAACAACTTTCCCTAAGAAACATAGGTCGAAAAACGAAAAAAAAAAATTGTGACCTTTCATACAAAATGCATCAGCTGATTGCGTATTTAGTATGGGAAGTCAATTTTTTTTTCGTATTACGACCTATGTTCCTTAGGGAAAGTTGTTCAATATCATGGGTAGATTCACACATTTCTCGATGCATATACCCTTTCTGTTACACGTTGTATAGGATTAGGTTAGACTTTATTGACCGTGCTGCTGACCACTTATTCTGCCCGGTGACAGATTCTATCACCAGGTTTCCTTTTTTTTTCCAATGAGAAATTATTATTTTCATGTTTTGATTCTTATCGTGTGTGGTATCAAATCAAGCAGCGTTTTGAGCTGGTTCTAAAAATATATGACATTGCTATATTAAGGTCTCTAATATTAAATTAAAATCAAAACAATTTTCAAAACATCAAGTGTGCTGCTCTATAGATACGAAACGTTTCATTATTTTTTTTGTGATATACTTCGAATGATAACAAAGAAACTGATTTGGAAATATAAACATTATTGAATACAATGAAAATTAAAAAAAAAAACCTATACCAAATGTTAATATTTTCTAAACCGGTTCTCTGAAGTTGCAGAGAATATGACGTATCATTCGAGGTATATAACAAATTGGTACAAAAAAAAATTGAACAGTTTCGTATCTGGAGCAGCCCAAACTTGGTATGTTTTGAAAATAATTTTAATTTAACTTAAAAAACCACTTGGGGGGGGGGGGGGTTTAGTATGTCACCGGGCAGAATTGTATTCAGCAGCGTGTAATAATTAGTCTAAAAACACACGGTATCCATCCGTTACATTCCATGCCGTTCACAAGCAGCGGAACGAGATGGCTTTTGAGATATGACGTCTGGTATATAAATAGACATGTAACTAATGGATAAACTGAATAAAACAAAATAATTATTGTCATACATTTATTAAAAAAGCATATGTCTAAATAACCGATGCCAAAAACAAAAAGAACAGAACATAATCCGACGTAATAATAATCAATAGTAAAAGAAAAAACTAATTGTAAAATTAACACTAGAAATCGAAACAATACTTACCCTAAAACTATGTAAATACTAAAATAGGCGTTGTCATTTAATTTTCAGAGGAATATAAAGACCGTAAAAATGCAAGAATAGCAAGTAGGTATAAGGTAAGGTAGCAGGTAGGTACAACACTATCTGTCTTACATTCTTTAAAATTTCATTTTAAATGAGGACAACAGTTGGGATGGGAATGTCTTTGGAATGTACTTTGTTAATTAATGATAATGACTTAAAAATTGGATATTAGGAGTGACTTAATATCATCCGATGTTTACAGGATAAGGCTTCAGAATATTTTAGTCAATTGTTCAATAATCTCATTCATGTGTCAGCTCTAGATATCCTGATTTTACCTTAACGTACGCACAGTGAACTTGGATGTTATCCGATGGGTTGATAACATAACTTCAACTCTGCCTACTGTCATTTTATTATTTCTAAATACCTACAAAAAATATAAAAGTAAAAACTACAAGCAGTAAACAAAGTTGATGCACATTCTAAAACATGATAGAATTAAAACCTATCTCACCGGACTTCAATATAACTTGTGTAAAACTTTGTGGAATGCTTTTGTGTCAAATGTGTTTTCAGTCAAAACCTAATCATAACGTCATACTATTAAAACTTGTCAATAGTCGAGATAAATCTAAAATTATTAGATACAACAAACAAACTAAAAGTAGAATTTGAGTTGTTCACCTCCAACCGTAGGCTCAAAGTGCTTGCCCTCAATGATAGCTGCAGATTGTCTGTCAATGAGGATAGTGAACTTCCCATTGTTAGGATAAGGAGCATCAGTGTATACCGTCCATAGTTCAGTGTTCAATCCAGGGTTTTTGTCTTCCAGTAAATCGAAGATAATGTTCAAATCGTTCCTGTTGTCGGGCAGTATGTTCATTGGTATTTTAAGTATCATTTTGCGGAGATCCTGGTCTGTCTCTGCTGGCATTATAATATTAGTGTCCACCGTGCCGGCGGTACGAGCAGAATCCATTTCAATAGCAGGCGATTCTTCTGCAGATCTATGAGATTCTTCTGCAGAGCGATGGGAAAGGTTCCCGGTGTAAAAGAACAGCTTCTCGTCGTTAATAGACAGCCTAAAGTCCTCCTTTTCGATGATCATCGCTGATGCTTCGTCAATTTCAAGGTCGCACACCTGGTGCGTCGGTTTCTCGTGCTGCGCTATGATATTCCAGTCATCCACTTTCAGGCAAGGGTACTCTTTTCTCAGCTCCTGCATTAGATCCTGAAATGTCTTGTCTTTCGGTCCCTGCATCAAAACTTTGCTCCTCGTCTTTTTCACAGGTTTATTTGATTTAGTTTCGTGTTGTTTTTTCAGCTCTTCCAGACTGGCTGTGGTTTTGATTAAAGACTGTAAATGACCCAACTTGAACTGTATAGGGTTGCCTTCTACGTATTTGTTGAATCCAGGGCTGGACATAACCATAGCGGAGAGCTTGTCTATCTGCAAGACTGTGTCTAATTTAGTTTTCGTATGGACCGTGCTAATTTTTCTCCAGAATTTTGTCCTTAGTCTCGGATTCTGGGCTTGCAGTATGGAAATCACTTCGTCAGTGTCTTTATATGTCCTAACCACCATGCTGATAATGCCTACAGCACCACGGAACTCGGTGGCTTTCAAACTAATATGCAACAACGTATTGACGTTCGTTAAGTTATCCTCAATCCAATGCCTGGAGTACATATTCTGACAGATGATAAATATCACGCCGTCGAACAAGTACATATCGTGGAACTTTGGGACTGTTTCTTCAGATAATTCGCCCTTTTCCAGGCTGTCTATCGCAATGTTCTCTAAGCTTCGTTTGATCAAGTTGAACAGGTTGTCATCTATGCGAGATTCCGGGTAACTGGACGGACCAACGTATAGTTTTAGATCGTCTGCGATCACATCCGAGTAGTGGTTCGTTCGGATTCTTGTCAGAGACGCATTCATGATCTCCGGATCTATTGGCACATACATGTTTTTGTAAAGGACTTTACGCGTTTGTTTCGCTTCGAAGTTTTTATTGTTCATGGTTAGGTTTGTTGGCTCTTCAAAGCTGACATCACGCTTCTGACGATCTATGATTCTAAATATAATTTTATCACCCTGGTAAGTTGGGTCAAAATCGGGACTCTTGATAACTTCCAGCGACTCTGGATCGACGCCAAATTGCCGTTTCTGTTTGCCAGCAACATCGGAGTAATACTTCCAACAGTTGGGTTTTAAGCCCGGATACATAGCTTGGAGTTTCAGTAAAATTTCCAAGCTTTCGACGTGGGCATGTTCTTTAGGAAGACGCATGACGATTCTAGTGTATCTCACTAAATTTTTTATATCCCTGAAAGTCAACTTCAAGCCTGTTGAATTGACGAACTTTGGCAATATCTCTGTGAGATAGTCTTTAGTTTCAAGGCTATCGCAAATATATATCACAGCTCCATTGGACAAATATATGTCCTGGAATTTAGGAATGATCAAGTTAGAGAAGCGCTGGTTCTTCATGTCTCTGTGCAAGTACTCTTTGAACAAATGCTTTAAACGCCTAATATGAGTTCCTTCTAATTTGTCTTGGGGATATCCTTCAAGAGTAATGGCAACTTTTAGTTCGTTTTCGACGTGAAGATAGTTAGTGCGCCTGTGATATGCTATACCTCTGTTCGTGTCAATGTTCAAGTTGCTGTTTCGACTCATAGTGAGGTTGTCATTGCTTTCGAAGATTGATTCTGTTTTCTCGGAGACCGCGACGCCTGAGTACGAAGACATTTTAATTATTTCCTCATCAACGTAAACGTCGATGTCTTTCTTCATTTCTGCACGTTTTTCGTTTTCCTGGTCGCTGAAGTTAGCTTCGTCAGACCAGTTGATTACTTCCTCTTTGTCGCTTATATATTTAACATCTCTTAGTTTCTTTAGTACGTCTTTCTGTAAGGATCCTTCCAGTTCAGACTTTTCAACAGCAGTAGTGTCTTGTTTAGTGGGTTCACGTTTCTCACTTTCAATATTTACCCTTGATTCTCTCTTCGATTCAGAGACCGGTTGCTCTCTAGGTGAAGCATTTTCCGATTTGATCTCTTCCAAGAGTTTGACTCTAGAAGCCATACTGGATAAGTCTTCTTCTAAATCTGACAGCAAGCACTCGTAGTAAATTTCGGTGTAACCAGTTATTTCGAACTCAATTTCATTGTAATCGATGACGTTTTTGAACATTGGACCTCGTAATATTTCGCCGGAAACTCTGTCAGTCAAAAATGAAGTTATTTCAACACCGTCGACAGTTTTTTGGGCGTATATATTCCACTTATTAGTTTTGAGTGTGGGATTGAAATATTGCAACAGTTTGAACGTATCTTGAGCCGTTGCTGGCCAGCAAGAGGTCGGTATTTTCAACATGGCGCGACATAACCGCTTCACTTTCGCCTTGAGCAAGATCAAGTTTATACACATACGCTCTTGCAATCCCGGACTTATTCTCACCATCCAATCCCTGGTATCCAAATCCTTACAAATGCAGATGATAGCGCCCCTATTCAGGTAGTAGTCGAGAAAGCTGGGGGTTCTTTTTAACAAACCGGCCTTGAGTTGCATGTCCATGATTTCAGTCATGCAACGTTGAAAGGTGTCCATCTCTCGAAGCCGCATCTTGGACTTAGGATAACCTGCGAGAGCGACTACAATCTTTAGCTGGTCGTCTAAGACATCCATATAATCCGAGTTCCTCAGCTGAATAAGCCGGTTGGTCTCGTCAGCTTCGGCTTCACTGTCGCTATAAAAGTCGCTGTACTTCAACTCGCAAGTCTCTTCGCTCTTATGTTTGTAAATCTTCATGCGTACCTGTTCCAAGGACTTCTTAGTGGAAGGTCTCCTGCTCTCGTACTTACAATAATCAGACTTTTTGCTGGTCAAATCAGTCGTTTTGCTGGTAATGGATTTTCTGCTTAGGGCGTCAGTAGTTTTCGTGTAGTCGGACTTTTTGCTGTCGTCTTTCCTGGAGTACTTGGCGTCGGACTTATCTTTGTATTGTGGTTCGTAGGTGCGTTCGGTGCAGACTTTGCAGGTGGAGGGGGTGGAACAGCCGTCGTCTGAGGCGGCGGGGGGGTCCCAGTTGCGTGAAGGCACGCAGTCAGGGCACTCTCGCTTGTTCTGCAGACAAACCTCGAGTTGTATTCTCTGGCTACTGTCTTAGCTACGGATATCTGCCTTCTTGTACTTTACTCGGTTTTAAAGAGCTTAAGATTGAGATAGGAGGAAAGTTGTTCATGCGCTGCGCTAAGCCTTATTACTAGGATGGGGTGAATTGAAAGGAATCATCTTTGACTACCATCTTGAAAGTTTTGGCGTTATGGTAGTACAAATTAGAATTACATTAACGTGTGCATTGAAAATAACACTTTTCATGTATTTATATTATGTTTATTACCTAAATTGATTTTTAGTCTCGTTTTAGAGGGAAAGTCTTATACCGGGTGTAAGGGACAGCGTCCCGCAAACTGATAGGGGTTGCTCAGTCAACGATACTGAACAACTATCACCACGTTTTTTTTTCAGGAAACGAAAAAAAAATTTTGCCTTTCCATACAAATTGTCTGAACGAGCTGGTCATTTTGTATGAAAAAGCAAATATATTTTTTCATTTCCTGAAAAAAAATCCTGGTGGTAGTTGTTCAGTTTCGTTGACTGAGCAACCCCTATATGTTTGCGGGACGCTGTCCCTTACACCCCGTATATTTTTACCTAATAAAGCCAATAATTTTTTTTTCTTAAACTTTGCGGAGTTTTTTTTTATTTACGTAAAAAAGTTACAAGCGAAGAGATAAGGTACCCAGTTACAATGATTACATAAGTTTAAAAAAAAGTAAATCAATCCTGCGCAATCCGAAAATGCGAAACAATGGTTATTTGAAAGAAAATGGAAGCAAGCAAATAGATATTGATATGCCATAAATAGTAAAATACATAGATAGATAGGCCTACGACCGGCAGTGGGCTAATTAGATAGATAAAAAGACAAGCAGCAGCACATAAACAATAATTTAACGATTTTCCTTCATCATCTCAAAATTTAAGCGCTTAAATACCGTAAATGCCTCTCTATGACGAAATGCCTCACTTGTATTTTGAATGTAGTGTGCCGATGAAGTATCAAATGGCACCACCATGGACTGATACGATTGGTCGAAACAAAGTCGTACTGTCCTCGCATTGGTCAATTTTATCAGTAGACGGTGGCGACATCTATCAGCTATCTGAAGATCCTTGCGTTCATGCTCTTGCAAAATTTTGAAGGTATCCCATTCCAAAACGCCTGCCCGCCGCCCGCAGTCATATAAAAAGCGATTTTCATGCATTTGATGGAGAACGCAAATTTCGAAGTCCCGCCGTCCATTTCAAAATGTATTCAGATGTGTTTCTTCGCTGTTTTAGAATTTAGCCTGAAAACGAGCCGAAAGCATTTGCACTTTTCAGTAACCGACTGAAATCAAACCTGTGATAAAACTCGTAAACAAAAAACCGGTCAAGTGCGAGTCGGACTCGCTCACCGAGGCTTCCGTACTAGCAATGTGCCATTCTCGAGAATATTCTCGAAAATCTCGAATTCTCCGAGAATCTCCGAGAACAAGAGAATATTGAAAAAAAAAACTAGAAAAAAAATCAGTATGGTATCACCTATGAGTATCACATAATATATAAAAGGCAACCGTTACAATCAACGCACAGCTCAATCCCCTGAACGGGGGGCCTGAAATAGTTTCTTTTTATTAAAAAAAAAAAAATTTTTGGCGCGTCCACTGATCAATCCTACGCCAATCGACAGATTACATTATTAGAAAATGAAAATACAGTCGTACAAGGATCTTTTGGTGCGTGGGTGTCATTGAATTTTAATTATTATTCATTATTTATTTATTATTTACTATTTTTACCCGACTGCCAAGGAAGGGTTGTGTTTTTTAATTATTTAATTATAAGCGCGAATTATTTGAGCCACAAATTCAATAATTAAAAATAGTAAATCTAAACTTATAAAATCGTTTGTCCTTGCTGACTGACTGATTTATCAACGCAGAGCCTAAACTACTAAAGCTAGAATCGTGAAATATGGAGAGCAGGTTCCTTATATAACGAAACTTACCACTAAGAAAGGATTTTTGGATTTTCCCCCCCTTAAAGGGGTAAAAAGGGGGAGTGAAGTTTGTATGAAAGTCCGTCAATTTTGAAAGTAGGATCTTCTAATTAAACTTATAAAATCGTTTGTCCTTACTGACTGACTGACTGATATCGTTTGTCCTTACTGACTGACTGACTGATTCATCAACGCAGGGCCTAAACTACTAAAGCTAGAATCGTGAAATATGGAGAGCAGGTTCCTTATATAACGAAACTTACCACTAAGAAAGGATTTTTGGATTTTCCCTCCTTACAGGGGTAAAAAGTGGGTGTGAAGTTTGTATGAAAGTCCGTCAATTTTGAAAGTAGGATCTTCTAATTTTGTATTTAGGCTAATGAATTAAAAGTAATGAATACGTGTTTCAGCGTTTTGGGATTTTCTACCACTAAAGGGGTTAAATACGAGATGGAAGTTTGTATGGAAACTCCGTCAGTTTTGTAGTTAGGATCTTATTGTATTTAGACTAATGATTTAAAAGTAATGAATACGTGTTTCAGCGTTTTGGGATTTTCTACCACTAAAGGGGTTAAATACGGGATGGAAGTTTGTATGGAATCTCCGTCAGTTTTGTAGTTAGGATGTTATAATTTTGTATTTAGGCTAATAACCAAAAATTAATGGACACGTGTATCAGAGTCTTCGGATTTTTTATTCTTAAGGGGGCTAAATAGGTGATGAAAGTCTGTAATAATATCAACAGCTCTTTTTCTTGATTTCTAACCATTGCAAACCTTTTTATTCAAGAACTTCATAGAGCAAATTTGTGTTTTGATAATTTGAACAGACTTAATTATAAATTTTAAAATTAGAACGTCATCGAACCAGACTAACTTTTTTTAACCGACTTCAAATAAAAAAAGGAGGAGGTTCTGAATAGGGTTTTAGCGTTTTTTTTATGTAACATTGTTTTGATATCCCACTCGATAGGTTCAGCCTTTTTTGAGATACGAGGTAATAAAGAAATAGGAAGACATACATAAATACATATACATACAAGATACGCGCAAAAAACATAACCCTACCTTCACAGGCACGGGAGGTATATTTTAAAGTCGAATAAAAATACCTTTCAATTTGTCTTTCTACAATATTATATACCTGAAGGCGGTGTAGCTTGAAATTAAAATTCTGTTTAAAATTTTATTTTAAAATTGGAACTTGATCGAGTCAGATGCCCGAATGGGCCAGACGCGTTGTAGACGCGTGTGGGCCGACGTCACTGATGTCTGCGAATTGAGTTCTTTCTGGGAAAATTGCGAATGCTTTCTTCGATTTCTACTTTGGTTGTAGAAATTATTAACATCGAAGGTGCAATGGTAACACATACTGTTGTGCCATTATTAGGAGATGGTGCTTGCCTCTTTCGAGCATTATCATCCATCACTAATTTTGAACGATATTTTCATAATAATTATGACACAGATAACCTTCTCCAAAGAAATATAAAGAAAAAAATTGTTCTTCAATTTTAAAATGTCTGAACCGGCGGTGGAAACAAGTTGTACGAGAAGCACAAATTCTTTTTTCAATAAACACAAAAGTTTTTTTTTAATTATCGCATAGATTCTTTTTACTTCTTTGTTCCTATTAAAATCTATATAAAGTTTTGCAAACAGTTATTTACCAAATTATAAATCAGTTCATTAATGTGACTTTGATTTTCAAAATGTCTAGTACACTTTTATAAAGGTGGCACTCACTCCCATACAGGCCACTTAAATATGAGGAAATATTTCCAATCACTACTGGCAACACTAATGAATGTGCAAATATGTCAATGTCTTGTCTCATTTCTACCTAATTAGTTGATCGGTGATAAAAACGAGACAGATATAGTTTTCTTTATGTGTCTTTGACGTGTGTGTATCGATTTCAAAGCTACGTCTTTTGATGGAGTAACTGGCTACGCATTTTTTGTTAAATGTTGTTTGACATTTCTGCTCTACCTATTGAACTCGTTGCCCACTATAATGTCATCTCCTTTACCGTTTTTAGACTTTTTCCTTTGATTGTGCTATTAGGACACTGCTTCTTTCTAAATTTCATGATTGTAGGTCCACGGGAAGTACCCTGTAGGTTTCTGAATCTTGAGAAAGGCAAAACCTATAGTAAAGGGTACGTCCCGGTGACCTAGGATCTTGAAATTTGGCAAGAAGTAATTTCTCCTAGCACAGCGATCACAAAAAAAGTATACTTTTAGTATTTGTTTCCCTTGCAAATATTCAAACAAACGTTCGTATCTTTTGATTGCGAGGACTTAGAAGTATGATTCTTTTATAGCTTCTTCTTCTTCAAGGGTAGACTAGACTTGAGTATTCAGTAATTTCAACTTGATACCTTCACGCGTTTCTGAGAAAAAGGGTGGTGACAGACAGACGGACAACGGAGTGATCCTATAAGGGTTCCTTTATTCCTCTTGAGGTACGGAACTACGGAACCCTAAAAACGGAATAACCACGCAGTGTAGTTTTCTGCAAATGCATTTAAAATGTATTTGTAACATGAGTAAGAGAGGTAACAACCTTTACGATAACAGGTATACATTTCTTAAGGTTTCAATGATGGTAAATAAAGTGTATGGAAAAGAACTATAATTTAGTCCTTAAAAGAATTCAAATAATCTATCAGCTGTGCGAAGAATCCTAAGAAAATTCCTGAGTCATCGCTGAAATTTGGCAGCACTTGATAATAAGCACACATGCAAGGCATATTGTTATGTAAATTACAACGACGGAGAAATTATATTAGGATCAACCTATAACTCGTAGAACTCGTGGGTTTCGTGAAATGAAGCTCTCATGCTATTAAATCTATCTATACAAGGTATTTCTAATTTGAAAATCACAGTAATACATGCATGATGTTTTTTAGGTGCAAATGTGAAGCGGTATCAAAACATCCAAGACATCAATTTGAGTGGAAATGGCAAAATTGACAGTAAATTTTCAAACTAGCCCATTTTGCGACTTGGATGTTTTGAACCCGTGGCACATTTTACAAAATATGTTAGCAACTAAACGATGCGGCATATGTTTGCAACACCTTTTAAATAGTAAATAGATATACTATAAACCATAGATTATGACTCAGCTCATGAGAATAGTTATTTGTGTATTTAGGGCGGAAAATAAGCAATTTCGACAGAGGGGACATTCAAAGCACGAGCGTACGCGAGTGCTTTAATGCCCCGAGCGTCGAAATTGCACTTCCACCCGTGCTTCACACAATGTTTTTCATCACATTTGCGAGGAATAGAAAAAAAAAGCAAGTAATCTTAAAACTGTTTACGTTTAAGATTATAATACTGGGTGTCTCAAAAGAAAGTTCAGATTTGATTTGCTTATTGCGTGAATGCAACTAATCCGAGGGGCGCGGGGGGTATGTCAATCGGTAGCCTAGCTTTTGGGAATATAGTCGCCATGGAGCGTTTCTCGGGAGCGGACCGTGCGGTGTGCGTACGCGAGTTTTACAAAAACGGTAATTCAGCGACTGTAGCGCGTAGAAAATTCTGCAGTATTCGACATGTTCGTCATTTGAATGATGCGCCAAGCCCTGAACGTCAACATCTTGTTCTCGGATGAAGCTCATTTCCACCTTAATGGACATGTAAACAAGCAAAATTGCCGCTACTGGAGTGCAACCAATCCAAAACAGAAAATTACCCCTAACATTCGCCAAAAGTGACCGTATGGGCTGCGGAGAAAATTTTAGTGCTCGATTAAATGAATGCCGTTAACGCAACGGTTTACATTTGGACGACATCATTTTTAAGAAATAATTTCCCAAAGTGTTTATTTTAATATGTAATAAACATTTTATCAATAAACTACTCACTTTTTTTTAACGATTATTTTAATCTGAACTTTCTTTTGAGACACCCAGTATTTTGACGTCATTTGCTTCCTTTTTTTTTAAAGGGTAGGGCTCCCATTTTATAAGGGAAGGCAAAGAGCTTGAGCTCATGTAGCCTAGTCAATAAACTGGTAAATAAACGCATACAGCCTGAGCAAAATTGCTAAAATATTTAACTTTCATAAAAAGTATTGTAAAATGTGAAAACTAATTGTAGTTTCCCCATATTATTTTCTTGTTTAAGGGACAGTTTTAAAACAAGATAAATTAAAGGCAAAAGATTATTAAAATTTAACTTTTGCTTAGAACGAAACTGCTAGCTGTCAGACGTTGCTCTCAGAACGAAACATCTGACAGCCAGCAGCTTTAGATAGAATGTCAACGAAATGTCAAAACAACAGATAAAAAAAAGCCCTAGGGCGCAATTTAAATATTTCTGTTCGCTAAGTGTGCATAGTTTTCGACTCATTGCGAGCAAGTGTGATGAAAAACTGTTTTATTCATAGGATTTTGTATAACGACCTGGCCACGGAAAACAAATCAAACAAGACAAATCGCTATGTTCGAGCGGAAAACCGATACATCCCTACAATAATATTAAGAAACGAGAAAATAAAAAGCACGGCTTTTGGTGAAATTTTGGCTTGATGACAGATCGTAGCCTGGAGATGGACTGGACATAGGCTTTTTACCGCGGAAGTAGTATGTTTGTGTCAGTTCGAACTCGGGAGTTCCGGTGGCCAGGCCCGTTAAAAAGCTTTAGAAATCGTATTTTTATCTCACGGCTGCCGCTCAGCCACACTTGTGAGTGTAAAAGTACCTAACGCATATTGTCTTAGTGTGCGTGAGTTCGGCATAGTAAACCTATATGTAGGGCCGCATAATGGCGCGTGACTGTACTCACAACCCCAAGTCAGATTTAGCTAGGTTACTATACAAACTTTACGGACGACGCCTATGTTTAAGTTTGTAATATATTTGACGTATGGACTACACCTTCGTTTATGAAAAAGCTCCTTAAATAAAGAAAAAAATCCACACATATTATGGCCGAGCGGCAGTCGTGAGATAAAACAAACTATAACTACATAAGAAAAAAAAAAGGAATCTGACTTACCGAATCGCCAGCACCGGCCGAGAAGCTGCCCTCGACGTCTCGGTGTTCAAGCGAGCTGTTTGCATAAACAATACAATTTATTAATACTAACATCCCGTGTGTAAGGGGGCCCAAACTACATCACTCGGGCCCTAAGCCAACCTCTCCTGCTCGCGGTGCACCCTGCTGGATAACAAACGAGGCTCTGGCGTCCTACCAACCTCTACTGGGCCAGCGTGGTAGGTAACGGCCCATATCCCCCCCTTTGAACAATACAACTTTAAATCGGCCCCAAGTGCCCGGCGGCCCCGGTGGCCGAGCCGATTCAGGGGAAAATCGGCCCGGCGCCGAGGCGAGGGGTGCTAAAAATCTCCGGGCGACCTTGGCCCTGGCAACTTACAATTATGGCACTTTGCGATCGGATGAGAAGTTAGTAGAACTCAAGGAGGAATTGAGCAGGATACGATGGGACATTGTCGGACTATCTGAAATCCGAGGAGAGTGAGAGGACACGGTAGTCCTCAAGTCAATAAAATAAAAGGAGTCAATAGTATGAACTCACCTTTCAGTGGTGTTTCTCAAGACGACCTTTCCGTCGGGCAGCACACATCTGGTGTTTGGCTGATGCACCATCTATGACAGAGGAGTATACAAGGTCAGCATAGGTTAGACGAATTGTTTGATTTGACGTGCCCTCTGAAGCACGGAATCTTTTTTCTTTCAGACAATCAGGTCATTCATCGTGCATTGTCCTAACCTAACCAAACTGGGTAAAATCTCACAAAGTGATAAAATTACAAATATCAACTTTTTCCCCTGGGAATCGAACCAAGGAGCTCCAAATCGGGAGCTAATGGCTCAGACCATTAGAGCACAGAGGCAGTCAAATGTTAAGATAATGTTTTAAATAAGAGTTCTATAAGTGGCCGATTCTAGATACATAAATAGCAGCAATGTCTTCCATGCTGGACTGGGAGCGATAGAAAAACATGGAATGTGCCAGCTGCATCTCCTCCTTGGCATGCTGTAAAAACCAGCCAAGGAATTAGACGGGTTCAGCATGCATAATTGTAATTTTTCCCACTTTCACCTCAAAAAGAGCACATTTCCCGCCTAAATTCAGTGAGGAAAAGGCCATTTTATTCTTAAGAGAGACCAAGTAGCTTTTTAATTTTATTAAATGAGGCAAAGGTATGTCATTTTTTGACACAACTGGTATCCAAATTCAAAACTTTGTTTTTTTTCTTTTTTTTATTTGGTCTCTTGGGGGTGCGTTCTGAAAATTGATGCAACCTAAAATTTTATTTTGTAGACTATTTTGTTACGTTTTACTGTCTTGTAAAGTATTAAATTTTAATGTTTAAATATATTATTATTGTTATAATTAATTTGATTTGTATTAAAAAGATAAAATTAATAACATTACATGCTAATTTTAGAATAATTTTACGTCTGCTTAATTTATTTTTTAAGTGTTGTTGCAATTTCCGAACGCAACTTTTCCAATAAAAAATTACATTGTTTTGTTTTTCTCCTAATTTCACACCTCAATATTTTCTCACTGAAAGTGGGAAAAGTTGTATGTATCACACGAGAGCGAATTCATTTACATCTCGTGCTTTGAATCCTTCGGTGAGCTCAGGATACTATTTTTTAATCACTCGCTACGCTCGTGATTCAATTTTAGTATCCTTCGCTACCTCAGGATTCAAAATCAGCACTCGCAGTAAAAACGAACTTCCCTCTCTTGTTGAACAAATAACTATAGGCTATGGGCTGCAAACCTGTCACTACGGCAGTAATACAGATCTATCTTAAACAACCCTCAAAACTTGTCACACGTGGCGGCACGATCTTTGTTTGGGTCTTTGACGCTCTGCCTAGCCCATTAGCGATACAGGCGCGATAGTATGGATGTATGTAAATAGCAGCTCTCCTATTTACTCGCAATGCCACAACAAAATAGGTATTGAGGATTTTTTATAGCAATGGCTAAGTATGACGCCGATATTTCAGAGGAAATAATGAAGCATGGCTAAGAATGACGCCACACAGCACATGTGCGAAGGGAGGGGCGGCGTGGTGTGGGGTGCATCCGTCTTCACACCTTTTTCCCTAATGGGGTAGGCAGAGCGTAAACAACCTAAACAAAGGTCGTTCCGCCACGTCTGACAAATTTTATTCCAGATAGATCTGTATATTGCTATAGTGACAGGTTTGAAAAATATCATGTGGCCGGTATTGAACAAAGTGGAACTCAACACATGGTGTGATAAACTCATAGTAGATGCCTGTGCATTTATTAGATGTTTCAACTGCCTATCTGTTCAAAGAAAAATCTCTACTACTGTTATAAATGCGAAAGTTTCTATGTTTGAATGTTTGGATCTTTGTTACTCAATCAAGATTCAATCACTTGACGGATCGGGATTAAACTTGGCACGCATGTAGGTTATGTCCTGGAATAGGACATAGGCTACTTTTCACAAGACATTAATTGCTGCTGCTGCTGCAACTTGAGCCGCTCAATCTGCAGCCGCTCCAGCTGCACCTGGAGGTCAGAGTCCATGTTCTGTGCAGGTTAAATATAGCTCACCACTCCCCGCTTGGCCTGCTTGATGAGCAAACGCTGCTTGTGCACCAGCTGCTGCTGCTGCAACTTGAGCCGCTCAATCTGCAGCCGCTCCAGCTCCACCTGGAGGTCAGGGTCCATGGCGTCCATGTTCTGTTGAGTTAAAGGGAAACTAACTGCCTGTGGTCTATACTCAAAAAAATCTAGAAAGATTGCTCTGGCAGATGCAATCCATGACACCTCACTAATTTAACATGAAACTTTTAATTGATTTATGGATAGATTATCGCTATTTTATAGACTTTTCATTGTAACTTTGTCGAATTATCCTTTCTTGCCTTTCTTTCCAGAGAAATAATTTTTTGAAATATAATTTATTCTAAAAGGTCGTAAGTCACAAAGTTCGTCCGCGTGTAACTTTGCCCTTTGCCAAGAACAAAAAAAAAAGTGACAACTTGTCCAAAAAAACATTTTTTTTAAATAACTCAAAAAATATTGTTTTAAAAATTCCATAAAAATATTATACCGTGTTACGCATCACAAAATCTTCGAAACTGTATATTTATTTCAGTACCTAATGGAAAATGAGGTCTTGTGGAATCCACACTTATAGATTTCAGATACTTTTTCTTTTGTTTTACTTGAGAATGGCATCTGTCGCAGCTATCTTCATAGGTTTTACAGGGCATAGTGGAGAAGTTACAACCCACGCGCGAGCCTTTTTCGAAAGGCCGGGACAGTTCGAAAATTTTTGCGTCGATGAACCCTGGTGTCAAGAGTCAATGGGCCCCTGACATGGTTTGTGTAACAACCACTATCAAAGACAGCGATCGGCACCGACGGTTCAACGTGCCCTCTGAAGAACGGAATCGTATTTCTTACATATATTGCATCTATCTGTAAAACGACCATACATTTGACAGATAGATGTGATCAAATGCGTGATGAAATGGCTATCGTGGCTGCATGCTACGGGGGCAGGTGATTCAGCCTGCATTGTCCTAACCAAACTGGGGCAAATCTAACAAAGTGATAAATTTGCAAAAATATCAATTTTGTGTTCCCCCAGGGAATAAAACCCAGGACCTTTGGATCTGGAGCCCATGGCTCAAGAATGCTAGATCATAGAGTCAGTTAGTTTCCGGAGACAAATAAAACAGTGGCTGGAAAGTGAACCAGGACCCTCACATCTGTGATCTACTCTAAGATAAGGAAACAATTTCAAATAGCATGTATAGGTTGTACAGCATACCAGAAACTAATAGGGGTTGCTCAGTCAGCGAGACTGAACAACTTTCACCAGGAAATTCTGTTTTTATGAAAAAATTTAATTGCTATTCCATACAAATTGACTGTTTGAGGTACATACACAAATCACGCCTTTATCCCTAGAGGGGTAGACAGAGCAAAAACGACCTAAACCAAAGTCGTTCCGCCCTGCTGACAAGTTTTGAGGGTTATTACAGATGATAATGTATAGTGACAGGTTGTCAGCCCATCGCCTATAAATTGCAATACACTTAAACCCTTGAATCCCTTAGCTGGTTTTTACAGCATGCCCGGGAGGAGATGCAGCTGGCACATTCTTTGTTTTTCTATCGCTCCCAGTCCAGCATGGAAGAAACTGTTTGAGGTGCTCATTTATTATTTTTATTTATTAATAGCAGCAGAATTGCTGATGAGGCTATATCCGTAGCTGGTGTGTGCGCTAAAAAAGTCCATTTCCTTTTTCGCTAAAAGTCTTTTTCATATTCTTGTTTTAAATTTCATTATTTTGTAATTTTCATTAGAATTTTTATTACCTATATGTAGAACACTGCATTTGGAAGGATTTAATTTAATTATCCAGTCCCTTGTCCATTTCTGGATCCGATCTAGATCTTCATGCAGCATGCCACCTTGTGTCAGAGGGTTTCCGAAATATTTTACATTACATTGTCAGCAAAAAAACAGGATTCTGACTAGAACACTGAGCAAAGGTCAGTAACAAAAATGCCGAACAGGGTAGGGGCAAGGACTGCACCTTGCGGTACTCCACTTAACACGGCGAGACTAGACGATAGCTTGGTCCCTACTTTGACTTGAAATGTCCTTCCAGTAAGGTAGTTTTCCAACCATTTTAAAAGTGCCCCATTTATATATTAAGTTTCAACAGCAGCATCTTATGTGGTACTTTATCGAAGGCGCGCTCGAAATCGAGATAGAAAATATCTAGAGGGTTGAATCAAAATATTGGGTCCACTTGTGAAGGCAGTAAAGTAAGTTAGTAATTGTTAAACGCTTTTCGACAAAACCGTGCATATAGGAATACTTTATTTATTTATTTAGTATGGAGAAAAAAAAAAAAAAAAAAAAAACATTTCCTAAAAGAATTTCCTGCCGAAAGTTGTTCAGTTTCGTTGACTGAGCAGCCCCTATTAGTTTCTGGTACACTGTTCCTTACACCTCATAGATAGATATAAATATGACATGTAGGATAGGACTCAAAAAAAGTGCATGTAACTAAGCAGAGCAGACTATCTCTGCTATTACCATACCTATGAAAAAGACTGTTTGGTTTCTACTTTGGTAAAGCAGTTGACCAAACTTTAGTTAGGATATAAAATAAACCTACCCATGAAACTGAACAACTTTCCCCAATGAACATAACATAGGATGAATATGAAAAAAAAAATTGGTCCTCCCATACAAAATGGCTTGAGCCGCTGACTACTTTCTAGGTCTAAAAGTTGTTCAGTTTTATATGCAAAAGATACCAAGAAGTTGCTGTCTGCTAAAACACCCATTCCACAAAATATGTACAGTTCTCGGCAGACATCTAGACCTAACTAGATCCAAAACATTAAGGTTGAAGTAAGATATGCATGTTTCCCCTGCTATCAATACTCAAGATTAACTGCGTCTATGGTCTAGTAGTCTGAGCCAACAAGGGCTCCCAATCCGGAGGTTCATGCTTCTTATGTGCAATATAGTTGAAGTATATATGTATTGTATTGTATGCTTCTAAGGGCATGTTAAGTTGCAGTCCCGATAGCAGTTTTTGATACTAATACTAAGGCTCGTATTTATGAAGCAATCTCAAGATTGAGAGCAATATTAAGTACGGTTTTGTATTTGAAATGACATTTCTGAAACGAACTCAAACTCACTGTCAGTCTCAAGAGCTGATTATAAATACTAAGGGGGCCTAAGTGATTGTGAGACAAACCATGTCAGAGGCCGGTTGGAGTGTAGCCTTTGGGGCACTATGGAATAGAAAAATTTCATGGGGGGTCAATTTGGTCTGAAATTTTTCTAAGTCCAATATAAAATACCAAATTTTTCCCAATATTTATTTTTATTATTTTTTCTACGCATGTCATAGTGCCCCAAAGCATACACTCCAACTCCTAGACTCTGCCCTGAACTTGACTCTCTGACCCAGAGGCCTAATTAGCTAGGTAGCTAGCTATTAGGTGGTTTAAAACCTCTGACACCAGGGTTCATCAGGTCGATCAATACCTAAGGATCCAGATGTTTGCTAAACCGGTATCTTACATTTACATACAATGATAGGTATTGAATATGAAAGTAACTTACCAAATCATCTTCCAGTTCCACCTGAATATCCTCAAGAGGAACAAGGTTGTCTCCATTCGCCATATCTTCTTTCCTATTGGAACAAGGTGAAAATTTAGATGAACTGAAAATTACGCGGGGCGTACCTAGGTATACCAACTTTGGCAAGATTTCCGATGAGAGGTTCAGACCAAGAGTTCTCTTGATCTGAACAGAACCGAAATTTACGCGGTCTGACTCGATGCGTTTCCGCCGCATCAGCGGGCCGTTTACGCATACGCACCTGCCATCCGTATTCGGTTCGTATCCGAGAAATTATATGGAAGCTGTCAAATATTTTCGCGCCAATCCTTACAAATTTTATCGGATTCGGACCAGTGCGTATTATGGCGTAAACGCTCTTACGGAAAATTGAAAACTGTACCTACGCGAAAGAAAACTGTTTTCCGAATCTACCTACATGTAAGAAAATTAAATTTAGAAGTTTTTTACACACAAAACGTTACCACGTGTGTATCTAACTAACTAACGTGAAGTAGTAGGTAATTATTTCACAGGATTTTTGCAATGGGTACCTTAAATAATATTCCTTTACATACGGTACCTACATGAGAGAACGAATTACAAGTTACAAACTAACGTAGCTAGCCGACGTCAATTAACTAGAACTAATAAGAACAGAGCAATAACAGAGCTAATAAAAATATGAAATAAACAAAAAGCTTAGCTTGTAGAGATATTGTTTATAAGTTTCAAATATCAACTTACGGCGCCGGTTCTTTATTATTGCCCTCCAGGGACGAAAAATACTTGTTGAGAAGCATGGTCAAATAGCTTACTCAGCAATTAACAATGAATGATCACTATTTACGATTATATAGTTAAAAAAACGAATACAAGTTAGTTAAATTGATGAAATAATGTAAGTTTTCACTGTAAAAACAACGATTTGAGCAACAGTCGAAGAAAATAAAAGTTATCCACAAGTTTTCAATGAACTTTGCTTGCAGACGCTGTCGTCGGCCATATTGGAATATTGGATTAGGTAGTAGGGGAAAAGTAAACAACAGTAGAATCAGCCAATGAGAACACGATATTTCGCTTTTCGTTCCGATTGGTTGTTTTAGGCCTAGCACGCACTGCGATTTTTCTCGCGCGAATATTCGCGCACGAGAAAGGCGGTTAACACACTGCCGGCGGAATACGCCGCGTAGGGCGGATATTGTTCTGAACAATGGACCATAGACAATATCCGCCCTACGCGGCGTATTCCGCCGCAGTGTGTTAACCGCCAAATACTCGCGAGATGGAATCTGGACCTGCACGCACAGCGGGTAAAATTTCGCGCTATTTTGATCAGTTTGAATCCAGTTCTCAGCTGAGACGCATGTCAATAGTAGCTTGCGCTAAGCATAGGGTTGCCACTTGCAAAATGTAACCATCACACTTATGAAATAATGTGGTTGAATATGGCGGTTTACACACTGCGGCGGAATACGCCGCGTAGGGCGGATATTGTCTATACAATACTACAATACAATACCCGCCCGCTACAATATCCGCCCTACGCGGCGTATTCCGCCGCAGTGTGTAAACCGCCTATGAAGTATTTGACAATATTTTGGCAAATTGTACAGTCAGATTATTAAAAACCGTTTCCGCTAGTGTTGCCGATCGATATTGCCCTATCGATTGTTTTCGTACTACTAGATAGTATCGACAGTTATGATAGTATCGACTGTTGTTTTGAGCGATAGTATTGATAACCAACGATAACTATCGATAGTATCGTTCATTGAAAAAAAAAAACAATCGATAGTATCGATAGTATTATATGAACAAAAAAACAATCGATAGTATTTGCTCTTCGATATTGAACAAATTATCGATAGTATCGTTGGTTATCAATACTATTGCTAAAGTTGTACTATCGATACTATCGATAGGCCTATCGATTATGTGAATTATTTTAGTACAAACTATCGATTGTTTTTTTTTTTTTTTTGGCTACATTAGTTTCAGCTTGACTTACCTTGATTGACAATACTGATGTTCTAATAGTAAATATTAAATATACCTATTTAATGAAACGTAAATTATATAAAATACTTTTGGCAACCCTACCTTCACACCGCGCATGCGGAATTTTTCTCGCAGTGCGTGCAACGCCATACTACACCATAGTCCACAAAATTTTGGCGCGAAATAAATTCGCACCGCGGCGCGGGGGATTCCGCAGATTTGGTTGCGGAATAATTCTCGCGCGATTTTTTTCCGCGAGTGCGTGCACCTTCATACAACTCCATACATCACAGATTTTTGCGGATAAAAATCGCAGTGCGTGCTAGGCCTTAACGTCGGTCGAGTACAGATGTACGGCCATGGATTGCACAACCAGATATTACGAAGCCATTGTTATGTACATGAAATACACGGCTGTGCATTATTGGCCGATCAATAACAGTCGGTAATTATCACCCCGTAGTACCCGTACCAATATTGTATAGCCATATTGTATTTGGAAGCCAAGGAAAGCACGGCCAATATTTCAAGTACATGTACATGAAATATCAGCCCGTGCTTTCCTAGCTCGCGACCGCACGCGCATTATAAAGAGGACTAGGCTATACATTTGGGAGGCCACGCGCGACCGCCGGCGACGACGCGAGCCTGCCCGGCGGGCTCTTATGGCCTCGTCGCGCCGCTGCTGCTGCCATTCCGGTGTGAATTGAGCCTAACAGTCCTGATAATTCACGACCAGATAACGCACAGCCAATAATACCTTGAATCCTTGTCATATAGTACATTTATTATTGGCCGTCAAATATTTGTCCGACCAATAATACGAAGCCACGGAATGCACAGCCAATAATTCATGTGCCTGGTCTCGTAATATCAGCGCGTACCTTATCGGGTCGTCAATTATCATGCCTGTACATTATTGCTTCTCGTAGAGGTTTTTTTTTTTGCTAGTGGCAAAGTCTTTTCAATATGCAGCCGATACCTAAAAATTTAAATAATTTTCAAAATAGAAATGAAATTCCAAACAAACTTACCTGTTTGAGCTGGTTCTCCACCGATTTGAGGTCGACGACTCGTCCCGATCCTTGGTGCTTCGCTTGCAAGTAGTGCTAGAGCTTTCGCGCTCCCTGACACTGACGCTGTGACCCGTAATGCGGCTTTGAGAGGTGTCCTTTGCCCTTTTCTGTTTCCAAAGGAGAAAGGGCTCAATATTGGGAATAGGAATGAGAGGATAAAAATGAACAACCACCCATAGTACACAATTTTTATTTAGTAGCGTAAGTAAGAAATCTTGATTCTTGACAGGTTGCATTGCAGTGGCTGTTGGGATACAGGGTGGGACAAAAGTAAAAACCCCATTAGCTTTCGTGTTTTTTTAGTGAAAATTTTTGGTTCTGTCTATGAATGTTTATTTAATCCATAAATTTATTCCATCAAGTCGAGAAAATTATGTAGTACATTATAAAGATTTTCAATCTATTATACAGGGTGTTAATTTAATTGCGTGCCATAGCTTAGGGGCTGTTTCAGTAACGTAAAAGGAGCCCATGAAAAAAAAACAAGTCAATAAATAAAAAAGTTAATAGTTATTATGATTCCAAAAGCTGCATCTAGCTCTCCGGCTAGTGCTCCGGCTATAACCGAGCCCGCGCGAGTCTCTCTCATTTAGCCGGACGGCCAGCCGCAACTTATTATGAACTCAAATAATTGAGGTTCACATTTTACGGAATTTATGAAATATTTAATTTTTTTTTGGTTGAAATGGATTCTTTTTTCTTCCATAAATGAATATCTCATCCTTAAGTTATCTGAAAACGACACCCACCTTGCCGTAATAGCTATAATTTAGGAGATATAGACCTTTAAGTAGAATGCGGCGAAACCAAGTACAAATCACATAACAACACAACAAATCGCATAAGCGCCTCCAGTATATCGCTTGCTTGAATAAGACACAATCATTTCTAAAATTACCATCTTCATTTGTCCCTAAACAGCTTGATTAGGCTGTTGACTTTCTGCCTATCCTGTAAGGCATATATTAGGCATGATTTAAGATAGGTAGAAATAGATTTCTGCTTACCTCATGAGCTATGTTGATATTCAGTCTGAGTGGTTCAGTTTTGTTCAGTTTCATCATGGCGTGTCTGGCCTCCCTGTGGAATCATGAATTCATGATTATAGTAAAATAAGACTAAACACAAATAAAATAAAATAAAATCCTTGTTGCACATTAACCAGAACATTCTATTGAATGAACTAAAATATCTAGACACGCGGTAGCGTTTCCAGCCAAGTTCAAGCCAAACGAAGAGAACTGGCGGGCAATAGAAAAAAAATATAAAAATATAGGAAAAAATTATTTTTGTTTTTGATAGAGAAATATTTTGAAAAAAAATTACATTTTTTCAACCAACCGAATATAGCAAGACTCCCTAGATAAACAAGTAGGTATACACAATTTTATAGACATAGCTTTATCGGTTAAATAGATATTAACGTCTGAATATCGGCATTTTTATGATTGACTGAGTGACTGACTGACTGATTGACTGACTGACTGACATTTTGATCAAAAACCTAACCTACTTCCAGATGACCTACAAAGTTCAAATTTGGTATGATGATAGATAAAAAGTAAAAAAAATATATAGGGGGAAAAAAGGGGCATTTTTTTTAATTTTTTTTTTAATTTTGTGAAAGCGGCCAAGTCTTAAAGTAATTCTAAGCTCTTCAATAAGGTATCATTTCATGCAACTTGGCCGTTGTAGAGTGGTGTTGTAGGTGACTGTTTGTATTATTCTCTACAACGGCCAAGTCATTTGAAATGATACCTTATTGAAGAGCTTAGAATTACTTTAAGACTTGGCCGCTTTCACAACTTTTTTGTGCAAACCATGCACCAAACTACCATAAACTTGGCTTCTATTTTTACATTTATGTTTTTGGTGGGATAATTATTTTAATAAGGCATACATTTCATTTGTGGCAAAAAGTTTGTGGTCTGTACATATTGAATTCATTAACTTTTTTTTTTTTTTAGATGCTATTCTATTTTTATTTTTATTACAACCTTTTAGTTTTTACTCTGATATTACTTTTTATCAGCATTTACAGCCTCAATGAAAAATATATTTATCAAATGACTTACGCAGGAGTTTCAAAGGAAACAATCCCGTATCTCTTAGTGGGGTCTTTGCTCAGAAACACCTCCACCAATGTTCCAAACTTGGCGAACGCTGAACGTAGCCCTTCATCGCTCAATGCCTTCGGTATGTTGGTAATGTAGAGCCGGCAGTGATCCAACTTGACGAAGTCACTGCAATAAGGAATATCAGTTTCAGTGAGAGGTTATTTTTTTTTTTGGGAATATATTTTCCCAGTATAAAAGTAATGCATTCCACCCAACTTTAAAAGTATACAACGCACTTTAAGAGTAATAGTTTCCACTTTAAAAATACTCAGCTTTAAAATTAATGCAACGCACTTTAAAACTAATTGCTTCCACTGTAAATATACTCAGCTTTAAAAATAATTGAATTCACTTTAATAGTATTAATTTCACCTATAATATGCTTAGCTTTAAAATGAATTTTACTGTAATAGGTACCTTTTAATTTTGTATGTAGTGGATGTGTATGAGTATGATAAATAGTTTAAGGGTGTCCTAAATAAAAAATCTAGTTTTTGATATATTTGTGAAATTTTTATTGGATAACAAAGAACACACATTACCATTTTGTATGGAATAAAATATCAGGAAAAAAAAAACCCAGAGACCATAGTTTAGAGTCAAACATTGCAGCTGTGTCATTTTTCATTCAAATTTTCAAAAAATTATGTCTCAATAACGAATAATTTTCGTGAATAATTTTACAGTAAGTGTCCCTAGACTAAAGCCTATTTATTCCCAACAAAAAAAATGCCCTTACTCCGACGCGATAGATTTTGGATTCTGGACTCAAAAATTGTGTCTGCTTTACGAAAATGAACCAGACACGATTTAGAAAAAAAAACGGTTCTTTTGCTTAACACTAATGGCTAGTTAAGATAAGCCTAAATCAGATTCGGGTAAACCATAAACAATTCCTAAGTTCAAATTCGAGATCCATCGCGTCGTCGTCGGTGGGATTCCGTGAAAAATTTATGGAAATTTGCATGAAATGTGAATGGCCTGTCCTCAGAGCCTTATTTTTTTTTGTAGCATATTTTATTCCATACAAAATGGGAATGTGTGTTCTTTGTAATCCAATAAAAAATCAAAAATATCTCAAAAACGGGATTTTAAAATTTTTAAATCAAAAGTTCCGCTCTTTCTTATTGAGACACCCTTTATATTAATTTAAATATTCAGCTTGTAAAAATTTCGAAAGCAAATCAAACACATTTTCTTCAAACCTATGCTGCAAAAAGCTATTTTATTTATTTACAGTATGTTTACTTTTTTATTTATAAACGGAACGCAATTTTAAGGCCTAATCACACCAACGTAGAGTCTGTCTTAATGAGTCGTTGCACACGGAAATGGCGCTAATTTTAAAAATCTTTAAATGTAAAGACAGAAAAACTACAATAAAACTATTTTGATACTTTTATTTTATTTGTATGGAAATGTCAAAATAGTATTTTTGTGTAAAAGTATGTAAGTATTAGAGACTCTACAAACATCAAGTATGGTCATATTTGATGTTTGTAGAGTCTCTAATACTTACATACTTTTACACAAAAATACTATTTTGATATTTCCAGACCTTCCAATCCTTTCTCCCGATTTTATTGTGTGACCATTTCATAAACTTCGTATCTGCAAAAAGTAAACTGCAAACTGGGCTAACATTATGTAGTAAACATGTAAAACGTAACTTAAAAAATGAATTAATCGCATATTCAATTAAAATAACGCGAATTTCCTTGGATTCATATTGAATATTTGACACGGCTTACTTGTTTGTTGTGAGACAAGGCTTGTGCCTCGACGTTTCGACCATATACGATGGTCTTCCTCAGGAGCTCGGAGATGACACACTACCGCACGTCAGGTGTGATCTCCGACTCCTTGGATTGTTTGAAATCTAACACTTTTAAAAATTGACAGCATGATCTATCACAGACAAAAGTTAGAGGTAAAATCACACACTCAGCAGAAACTGCCACAAATGGTAACATTTTGTAAAAATCGTAAGAAAGGATCGGAAGGTCTGGATGGTCCTTTAACCGCTGCGAACTAGTGCCACCAACTAAAAAAAAACGCACGTGTCGCTGTCACATTTAAAGTGAATTTATTAATTCTTAAAGTGGAAAAGATTACTTTGTAGTGCAAAACATTATGTTAAAGTGAAAATATTAAATTACAGTTGTGATATTATTTTATAGTGCAAAACATTATGTTTGTAGTGAAAATATTTAGTTGTTTTATTAATGTATAGTGCAAGCCATTATTATTTAAGCTGCTTCCATTTAATTTAAAGTGCAGAATAATACATCCCTTTTCTTTAACATCTGTAATAGTTGTTTTATCTCACGACTGCCGCTTTGTAATACTTGTGTGAGTATATGTATCTACACGCCATTGTCTTTGTGTGTGTGAGTTTCCCATAATAAAACTGTAGATGTGCACACAAGGGTGCGCCAGTTGTCAGAAAAATACTATACTGGAGGAAGATCATTTATATAAAAGATAGGAAGATAAAGTATAAGAGTTAACTGGAAAAAGCTTGTAAACTACATATTTTTCTTTAAAGACAGAATTTTATAAGGTCAATGTGGGGAAGTCCCTCTACAGGGCAACCCCGTCTAACGATTATAACTTCAGCATTTAAATAAGAGCGCGGATTACTTTGTGGTTGATAAAACCAGTATAGTGGTGTTAGTTCAAATCACATGGCGTTAGTAGCATTATGAGGCAAGAAAAAAGAAAATAGCCATTTTTTTGTGACGGTGTGCCTGTCTTACCCTGTATAATAAAGTGTGCTGGACTTCCCCACATTGACCTTAGCCATTACTTGCAATTCCCAATCCCTAAAGTTATATCTTTAGTACCCTGCAGCAGGGGGAAGGGTATATCTTGCCTTCTACTTATTTCTGCACATTATAAGTGGTGCAGTTTAAAGAGGGGGCAGTCCTCTATAAAGTGTAACTCAGCCTGAAATTCATGCCACAGGATACTAAAGTCAACCCCTTAGATGATTAGAAGCAAATGAAGAAATTGTTGTACTTTGAATGGCTTATAATACCTGGAGCTATCATCTGGATACTGTGAGTCGTAGTTGCTGTTGTTGAAGTCTTCCTGCATTGAATCCCAGTCCCGGTTACTGCGGCCGCAGCTCCGAGATGCCATCTTACTTACAATGCTTCTGTAAAAAGATTTCAAATTTGAGTGTGATCTAACTGAAATTTTTCAAGAACCACTGAAAATTCATACATTATACAGATATGATTTAGGTAGATTATATGTATAGATATATAAGGTTGATAATAAAGTTAACTGCTATGATAATTCAAATTGAAAAATGAAAGGTGAACCGTTCAATCTTAGAAATTCTTCAATCAAGCCAATGGTTTTGGTAGGTTTAAATTTGTTTCTACCTTAACAGTTATGAGGGTCAGAGAGTCAAGTTCAGGGCGGAATGTAGGAATATAGGGTTTGGGGCACTATGAAACGCATAGAAAAAAAATATAAAAATATAGGAAAAAATTATTTTTGTTTTTGATAGAGAAATATTTTGAAAAAAAATTACATTTTTTCAACCAACCGAATATAGCAAGAAAAAGAATTGATATGGTTAGGATAAGAAGTGATCAAGGCATGAACAAAAAGACAAAGGAATTTTAGTAGGTGATATAGGTTAACAATACCGGTTTTTTTTTCTACTTCGGGTATTTTATTTACAATTTACATTTAAGGTAATCATCAGGAAAATTAATTAAAAGCATCAAAAGGATCGAAATCAAAATGCGCAATGTCGCTAACAACAAGCCTGTCTGACAAGTTTTTTGACAGAATTTTGAATTTTTTGTTGGTGTGACAAACAGGCGCACACAAAAAGTTCGCATACAACGAAACGAAATCGACATATTATAATTATAGGCCAGTTATTTCTTCTATATTCAGCACCTATAAATAAGAGATTAGAATACTTACAGAAATAGGGAGATAAAAGTTAAAAAGCCGGCAAAACGAAGAGCAACGTTTCCCCAACAAAACCAAAATCCGGCTGGAGTGCGTTCACGCATGCACCTAGGGGAAACCGTTAGAGCGACTTTTAATCTGACAGCTCGCGTAAACCCCCCGTTCATGCACGCACTTGCACCTGTCAGGATGAAATTTCCCCTGACAGGCGCTTCAAAACGCGGTTTTATCATATCAACTGTCATAGTGAAAAGTTCCCCTAATCTTGCGCTATCCAAACGCCCGTGAACGTGCCCCTGGCTACGCACTATCCATCGCCAGTGGTGCCAAGTGCGGCGACTTATCGCCATTTAGGCTATCTTGAAAGGTGCCGCGGCGACCAAAAATTGGGAATGGCGACTGGTCGCCATTTAGGCTATCTCGAAAAAATATTAGGCGACACTAGGCTACTTCAAGATTAAAAGAACTTATGACAGAAAAGTTGGAAATTTTCTCAGTGAAACGAAACGCACAACTATACCACAGATTAGATAGAGCATCAGTGCCGCTTTTTTGTTCTGAATTTAGATCATTTCTATATGACACAAAGATGACAGAGACATACATATTTCGTATAACACATTTCTTTCATTGATTGTGTCGCACGAAAACTTAAGCATTTTTATTTTGTCCGAAAGTTTAGTCATAAGTGTCCTTAAAAAGTATATGTACTTATAAAAACAAGCATTTATTTAAATCATCCTGTCATTTTCGGTTTCATGAGGCAAAAAAGTAGCCATTTAGGCTATTTTTCTAATTTTTAGGGCGATTTTAGGCTACTTCACCTTTAAAAAAAATTGGGCGATTTTAGGCTACCTAGAATTCATTTTTCTGCGACTTTACGTCGAAAAGACTTGGCAACACTGTCCATCGCGGCCAATCGCGGCTGTACGTCCCGCCAAGGCCACGGCGCTGGATGTAGCATACGCACCATCGTGCACGAAAAATTTGCTGTACAGCCAGCTTATCAAAATGAATCAGACGTACCAGTATTGCCAGATGCCCGCGAGTCGTAAGTCGCCCAACTTTGTATCGGAAGTAGCTCAAAAGGGCTTATTTGTATGGGCTTCAACGTTTTCTTGTCGCCCAATGTCGGATTTTGAGTAGCCCAAACGCCATTCATTATTTGTATGAGGCTTCAACGTTTTCTTGTCGCCACTGGAGGCCCTGAAGTAACCCGAACGGCGACAAATCGCCCAATCTGGCAACCCTGTGACGTACGTCCGCGCTATTCACTGTCCATCTGCTGGACGGTCGCGGTGGTGGGGGCGCTTGCTGGACGCAAAATTGATCCAGCACATCCAGCAAGGTAATAATAATAATTATTGACGTACGTCAAGCCTATTCACTGTCGTTTTTCGTCGTGCATCGTGCATGACCTTGGCGGGACGTACAGCAGGATGGATGGTGCGTAAGAGGCTTTAGGCTAGCGTAGTAGGTTAGATTAGGTATAAGAAAGTACACAAGAAAATACACTCTGAAGACTAGGCTGCATGGGCTCACGCTCTTCGCTTTCCCAAACGGGAGAATAAAAAAAAAATGACATTTGATTTTGACATTTTTGACAACAGCAACCAAATCTAACCTTACTTGTGATTAGATTACGAGAACATTTAAAAAAATCCTTTTCCAACTAGTTTTTAAGTATGAAGAATGGACGATAATGCGAAGCAGGTTTCTTCCTACCAACTGGACCAAGAAATACTCGACGGTTAGTCAATATAACTTACTATTTTGTACTTGAAACTTGAGACGTTTCTGGTTCTCAGTATTCTGAGCAACAGGTATTTTTTTGTTATGACGCAAAATAGTTCCATTTTAAACATATTTCGGTGCCTATCTAATACATTTCCTTTACTGAATCAGGAAAAGCTGCTTTACATACACAAGAACCTAATTGTTTGTGTAGAATAGACTGATCTTAAGTTGCATATTGTTGCATATTTTTTCACTGTAGTTAATTTAATGCATGAATGACTAACGCAACTTATCTAATGTTGTATTTTATTGTATGTGTGTGCAGGTGAACTCTTGCTAAATAATAATAATAATAAATTTATTTATTCAGGCATTATAGAACCCATTCTTATTACCTAATAAGGTACAATACAAATATAAATAAATAAAATTAAAATTTTAAATTTTAAAATCTAGGATTTCCAAATACAAATTCAAAAATTCAAAAAGTATAATTGAAATTATTATTCCGTCATTTGCGGTTCGCGTTCTGGTGAACAGATCTCCAATATTTAAATATAGGGCTATCGTAAGACGTATCACATACGGCTTTTAGGATTGCGTTATTTGAAAACCTAACGCGACTCCAAAAAGAAGCCACGCGCGTCCTTAGTACGGCAAAGAAATCCGGGACCCGTGCGTCAGCGAACATGCCAGAGGCACTGCAGTATCTGGGCAGTTTCACCAGGCCGACACGCCTGTGACGTTATGGTTCTCGCCCCGCCAACGAGCGGGAGCCCGCCTCGGCGTTCGTTCAGTCGGACGGGTGGTAGTCGGCTTTTTCTGTCTAGTATGTTAGCCCAAGGCGTTGTGGCGATTATCAATTTGTTGCGTTATCAACTGACAAAAACTAACAACTTACGAATACTAAACAAACTGATTAAAAAATAAGGATCGTCATTCACAGTATGCCAGACTCCATACAAAAATTTTACATCCTCAATGTGCGATTCATCATTATAGTTTTTGTTTATATGAAAGAGGCTTAGGGCGGCCACACATACGTGACGTGAACGCGCGAACGTGACGACTTCGTGACGTCCAACGTTACGTCAACGTTGAACGTTACGTCGTCGTTGTGCCATGGATATCCACGTCGCACGACGTAAAAACTCACGTTAAGGCATCGTAACGGGGCACGTTGCGGCAAGTTTTCGAAAAAAACTTTGGTAGTCCGTATCCGTAGTCGCAAACTTGTCCCGTCGTCGTAACGTTAATTTTTAGGTTGAGCGATGAGCATATCCACGTCACGACGACGTAACGTTGGATGTCACGTTTTTATGTGCGGCTGCCCTTACTTATCCTTTCGCCCACAGCCCGAGGCATCAATATGACTGTGGAGGAGGTGGCGACGCTCCCGACGTGTCGGTACGCGGAACGAGTGGCCTCGCTGAGACTCGACGCACAAGACTTGGCGCTACTCAAGGGGCTCAGGCGTAGAATCAAGAATCGGGTCAGTATACGTGATCATCATCATCATCATCAATATGACTGTGGAGGAGGTGGCGACGCTCCCGACGTGTCGGTACGCGGAACGAGTGGCCTCGCTGAGACTCGACGTACAAGACTTGGCGCTACTCAAGGGGCTCAGGCGTAGAATCAAGAATCGGGTCAGTATACGTGATCATCATCATCATCATCAATATGACTGTGGAGGAGGTGGCGACGCTCCCGACGTGTCGGTACGCGGAACGAGTGGCCTCGCTGAGACTCGACGCACAAGACTTGGCGCTGCTCAAGAGCCCAGGTGTAGAATCAAGAATCGGGTGAGTCTAAATACATAACGAACAAGGATTCCGTGTTTCGGAGGGCACGTTCAGCCGTCGATCCCGGTCGCTGTCTTTGATAGTTACGCAAATCATGTCAGAGGCCTAGTAGCTATGCTATTATCGATCCAGTTCGCTCCCAATCCAGCTTAGACGCGCGTCAGCCCCCGTAGCATGCAGCCGCGATAAGGCCGTGATATGATAGCCGTTTTATCACACATTTAATCGCAACTATCTGTCAAAGTGTATGGGAGTTTGACAGATAGATGCGATATATTCGTTATCGCGCGACAGCATGCTACACGGCCTGGAGGAGAAAAAAATAATAATGGACAAGACTCCTAGGTTCGAATATCACGTTATAACATACCTTATATTAGTATTTAGATCATGTAGATTACCCTTGTTTTTATTTTAGCTCGATACATGCAGTATTTCCAGAGATATGACCGCGAGAAGTTAATGCATCTTTTTTCAATTTCTAAAATTACGGGTGCTCGCGATCTCGCTGAGTGTGACGTCATCTTGATTCGCGGTGCACTACGTAGTACTGGTAAGTACGTAAGCCCTTATTCCACCTTCCTAAATTCAGTGACTAATTCGATATACATTGCTGGTTATCTTGAGTAGGTATAACATTACAAGTGTAAATGCAAAGCAATGTAATGCATTCAGTCGACTAAATTTAGGAAGGTGGAATAAGCCCTTTATGGTTGTTTATATCGGGAAAGTTGATATTTGTCAATTTATTTTATAGGACATTGTAGGCTGCATCACCTGATGTAAAATAAAAATAAACCGCTCCTCGGAAGGCACGTTAAGGTGGCAGTCCCGATCGTTGTTTTTGATAGTGGTAGTTACACAAATTATGTTAGAGCATGTTAGAGACATATTAGGTGAACTATTTAGGCGGTTTAAAAACTCTGTCATAAGGGTTTATCATAGTTGTAAACCTCTGACATCAGTGTCCATCATAGTTTTTAACCTCTGACTTGTAATTTTTGAGACTTAGTTATTTTTTCAAGATGGTGATCATACTAAAATATCTCGTTTAAGGTATATTTAGTAGTCTCGTCTAACAACCCCGGCACGCGAGCTGCTACTGCTACATTAAGTAGCTTTAAAATATTAATAAGTCCTATGACGGCAGACAACAAATCTCTTTCCCGAATAACATTCAAAAATAAAAAATAATTACCGTAATTTTTTTGGATTAAAATCTATAGGTAGGTACCTTTCGCAGATATAGATTAAAGTAAATCTCTTATTTACATATTTTTCCTAATTTGTTAGAAAAATCATCAAAGTAAAGTTGGGAAGTTAAAATATTGTATAAAAACAATGATGCGAAAGATCAAAATGATAAAATTAAAATGGCTGATTTTACACAATGGTGAAAACTAGAATCCGATTTTACAGAAAATCGAAATCTGGGGTTTTCGGGTTCGCTCATTTGAGATATTGTGTAGTTTTAAAATTTTATGATTTTTCATGACATCTTAAGTTCGCCATTTTGTTTTTTAACATTTTGATCTTTCGTATCACGTGGTATCACTCGTTTTTTTACAATATTGTAACTTCCCATCTTACTTTAATCATTTTTCCAACATATTAGGAAAAAGCATGTAAATAAGAGACTTACTTTAATATCTATGTCTGCGAAAGGTATATATTTTAATCCAAAAATATTACGGCGATCCGTAAATATTTTTATACTACAGCTTTTCGGAAAGTATATTAGTTCTTACTTAAAAAAAGGAAAGAAAGTACGTAAATCCAAGCGAACGAATATGCGGGCGGCAAAAATATATGGGATTTACTTTCTCCCCTAGGGGAGAAAGTATTTTCTCCCCTCCTATTTTTTTTTTAAGTTCATAATTCAAAACTAGAAACAGGCGAATGCCAAAAAACAAAAAGTTTGTATGTCGAAACCCACAAAATGATACTGGCCACTTACATTTTTTGGCAGTATGTGCTTTGCTTCATTTGTCTCTATTATATTTTTAAGTAAAAAATATGGCAAAATCAACATGTCCGCGCGAATTCTTTTTCGTTCTTTGATTTATATGACTTATTTAATGTAAATTAAGTGTTTAGTGTTTTCGATGTAATGTGTAACTGTATTAATATGTGTTTTGTTTGTTTGTGTTCTGTTCGCATGGATGATGACACTTCAAATGTTCTTAAGTTATCTTCTCATGTAAGTGATATCATTCTTTATCTTACAAGGATTTTTGATTATATTTTCCTCATAGGTGTAGTATAAAGCACTATGTATAATTCGGGAGAAAATGCGATTCCCAACTCGTGTGTATTGAGGCCCTCAGCTGCGCTTCGGGCCTCAAACTACACCCTCGTGGGAATCGGTCATGTTCTCTCCTCGTTAAACAATGTACTATTATTTTTTTAAATCTTATTCGAAAAGGAGATTGTCTGCCGTCGTAGGACTTATTAATATTTTAAAGCTACGTAGTGTATTAGCCCGCATGCCGGGGTTCCATACAAAATGTCCACTTCGACCAGACAATTTGTATGGAAGTCATTATTTTTTCTCACTTCCTGAAAGAATTTCCTGGTGAATATTGTTCAGTATCGTTGACTGAGCAACCCCTATCAGTTTGCAGGCTGTCCCTTACACCCGGTATATCGCTTTGTATTGTCCATTTTTTAAAATCTACGACCCCAAAAACCTAGAAAAGGACGCCCATTTTGCATTTCAGGGGTCAATACCAACAAAAACGAATATTCATTATTTCAAAAATTTCCACTTTTTTAAATGTTCACCCCTGAAATGATGAGATACAGCGTACAACATTGAAAAATCGTAATCAGAAGGGTCTAATTACCCTAAAAAACACATGTTGTCAAATGATCTTTTAAAAAAAGATTAAGCGTCTTTCTTCATTTCTAGACGTGTCTAGTCTAACTTATAAATAAGAAGACATTTTACTGCATCTTACGTTTTCTATGGCTATACAATAGGCTGGTGGAAATCACAGCGGGAGGTTATTTTCTCATGGGAAAGGTTAGTTCTCACGCGGCCTTCGTGTGTGTTGTGCGTTTCACGATATTAAGTTGATACGAGTTTATAAAAAAAAACCTCTGTCGTGTTTGTATGTAATCAGGTCGACCCGATGAACTTTAATATCACATTTTAAATTTTGAGATCCTACGAGAGAGATATGCGTACGATAAAATAATACTTACCTAAGCTAAAGAGCTAATATTATATTTTCTTTGGCTGAAGTGTAAAAAAAATATTATAGTGTGTGAAAAGCAAGTACCTAATGATTCGTTATAGCTTGAGAGCCAAAGTGAAACAGGTACCTAGTCTATACGACAGTAAATCACGCATAAATATTCCTTGCGGGGTGGGTTGAGCGTCCAAAGGCTTTATATTCGCCCGTTTTATTTTGCCACTGTTGAGAAAAGTGGTATAAATGTGGCCATTAAACTGAACAACTTTCCCTAAGGAACAGGTCAATCAATAAAATGTCATTCTCCTTGAAATGTTGTCTAGAAGAGCGTTGTCTACTTAAAACTAGGTCTGCGCTCGGTGGCAACCTGGCAACCGAGGCGAGGTCTGTGGATGTTATATATTACTTGTGGTTATATTATAGCTTAGCTCCTGTTACCATAGACATGAGTGCTATTGGTAGAAAAGGTAAGATGATATATTATGAACAACTAATTCTACTAAGAAATTTAATGAAAATTCCTAGCAATTTTAATATGATCGGATACTTGAGATGAAGCGATAAAAAAAACATACCTACCTACACTACATCACTAGTTCACTACACACTACACTGAATCAGTGCTGTTCTATCCAGACGTATACTAAAATAGCTGTAGGAATTCAAGGATTTCGTTTTGTTACAAGTTAGGCGATAAGTGTTTGCAATCCACCATTATTTTTTACGTATATTGATTGACCTGTTCCTTAGGGAAAGTTGTTCAGTTTAATGGCCCACATTTATACCACTTTTCTCAACAGTGGCAAAAACGGCGATTATAAAGCCTTTGGACGCTCAACCCACCCCGCAAGGAATATTTATGCGTGATTTACTGTCGTATAGACTAGGTACCTGTTTCACTTTGGCTCTCAAGCTATAACGAATCATTAGGTACTTGCTTTTCACACACTATAATATTTTTTTACACTTCAGCCAAAGAAAATATAATATTAGCTCTTTAGCTTAGGTAAGTATTATTTTATCGTACGCATATCTCTCTCGTAGGATCTCAAAATTTAAAATGTGATATTAAAGTTCATCGGGTCGACCTGATTACATACAAACACGACAGAGGTTTTTTTTTATAAACTCGTATCAACTTAATATCGTGAAACGCACAACACACACGAAGGCCGCGTGAGAACTAACCTTTCCCATGAGAAAATAACCTCCCGCTGTGATTTCCACCAGCCTATTGTATAGCCATAGAAAACGTAAGATGCAGTAAAATGTCTTCTTATTTATAAGTTAGACTAGACACGTCTAGAAATGAAGAAAGACGCTTAATCTTTTTTTAAAAGATCATTTGACAACATGTGTTTTTTAGGGTAATTAGACCCTTCTGATTACGATTTTTCAATGTTGTACGCTGTATCTCATCATTTCAGGGGTGAACATTTAAAAAAGTGGAAATTTTTGAAATAATGAATATTCGTTTTTGTTGGTATTGACCCCTGAAATGCAAAATGGGCGTCCTTTTCTAGGTTTTTTGGGGTCGTAGATTTTAAAAATGGACAATACAAAGCGATATACCGGGTGTAAGGGACAGCCTGCAAACTGATAGGGGTTGCTCAGTCAACGATACTGAACAATATTCACCAGGAAATTCTTTCAGGAAGTGAGAAAAAATAATGACTTCCATACAAATTGTCTGGTCGAAGTGGACATTTTTGTATGGAACCCCGGCATGCGGGCTAATACACTACGTAGCTTTAAAATATTAATAAGTCCTACGACGGCAGACAATCTCCTTTTCGAATAAGATTTAAAAAAATAATAGTACATTGTTTAACGAGGAGAGAACATGACCGATTCCCACGAGGGTGTAGTTTGAGGCCCGAAGCGCAGCTGAGGGCCTCAATACACACGAGTTGGGAATCGCATTTTCTCCCGAATTATACATAGTGCTTTATACTACACCTATGAGGAAAATATAATCAAAAATCCTTGTAAGATAAAGAATGATATCACTTACATGAGAAGATAACTTAAGAACATTTGAAGTGTCATCATCCATGCGAACAGAACACAAACAAACAAAACACATATTAATACAGTTACACATTACATCGAAAACACTAAACACTTAATTTACATTAAATAAGTCATATAAATCAAAGAACGAAAAAGAATTCGCGCGGACATGTTGATTTTGCCATATTTTTTACTTAAAAATATAATAGAGACAAATGAAGCAAAGCACATACTGCCAAAAAATGTAAGTGGCCAGTATCATTTTGTGGGTTTCGACATACAAACTTTTTGTTTTTTGGCATTCGCCTGTTTCTAGTTTTGAATTATGAACTTAAAAAAAAAATAGGAGGGGAGAAAATACTTTCTCCCCTAGGGGAGAAAGTAAATCCCATATATTTTTGCCGCCCGCATATTCGTTCGCTTGGATTTACGTACTTTCTTTCCTTTTTTTAAGTAAGAACTAATATACTTTCCGAAAAGCTGTAGTATAAAAATATTTACGGATCGCCGTAATATTTTTGGATTAAAATATATACCTTTCGCAGACATAGATATTAAAGTAAGTCTCTTATTTACATGCTTTTTCCTAATATGTTGGAAAAATGATTAAAGTAAGATGGGAAGTTACAATATTGTAAAAAAACGAGTGATACCACGTGATACGAAAGATCAAAATGTTAAAAAACAAAATGGCGAACTTAAGATGTCATGAAAAATCATAAAATTTTAAAACTACACAATATCTCAAATGAGCGAACCCGAAAACCCCAGATTTCGATTTTCTGTAAAATCGGATTCTAGTTTTCACCATTGTGTAAAATCAGCCATTTTAATTTTATCATTTTGATCTTTCGCATCATTGTTTTTATACAATATTTTAACTTCCCAACTTTACTTTGATGATTTTTTCTAACAAATTAGGAAAAATATGTAAATAAGAGATTTACTTTAATCTATATCTGCGAAAGGTACCTACCTATAGATTTTAATCCAAAAAAATTACGGTAATTATTTTTTATTTTTGAATGTTATTCGGGAAAGAGATTTGTTGTCTGCCGTCATAGGACTTATTAATATTTTAAAGCTACTTAATGTAGCAGTAGCAGCTCGCGTGCCGGGGTTGTTAGACGAGACTACTAAATATACCTTAAACGAGATATTTTAGTATGATCACCATCTTGAAAAAATAACTAAGTCTCAAAAATTACAAGTCAGAGGTTAAAAACTATGATGGACACTGATGTCAGAGGTTTACAACTATGATAAACCCTTATGACAGAGTTTTTAAACCGCCTAAATAGTTCACCTAATATGTCTCTAACATGCTCTAACATAATTTGTGTAACTACCACTATCAAAAACAACGATCGGGACTGC